>JBBYHQ010348276.1:0-12164 GCA_038382645.1 Spergularia azorica
CTTATGGGACTTCCTTTGTTGGAGAGACTTGCCCTTCCCCTAGCTCCTGTTTTTGCTGGTCGAACTGGTAGTCAGCTGTTCCTTACTGATGGTAAACCTGATAGACCGCCGCTGCTTCTTAAAATGGCAACAGATTGTGAAGACGGGAAATTTCTGTAAGTCAGTGTGCTGAGAAATTATCATCTTAATAAGAACATTAGTTATCTATGTAAGAATTATATATCGCTGCAAGTCAACATTCCCTGGTGATGAAAAGATTGTTTTCTGTGGCCTTTTTTACTGCAAAAAGCTTTACCTAATGAAAAGTACATACTCTGAAATAGAGAATGGAAGATTCATCTTGAGTTGCAATGTGGATCAGATATCTATGCGGATGAAGTAAGAAGATTTGTTCTTGTAGATGAACCGTTTAATTTATTTTGAAAGATTGCATTTTCGTTTTGGTTCTTTAAAGTTATTTGGGTGGGGAATTTAATGCTCAAATGGTTACGAGGGTTATTTTAATCTTGTCAGTTATTTTCCGGAGGCCTGTTTTTTTTTGTCGAAATATTACTAGCTTTTCTGTCAAGAACGCTGTAATGTTTGAAAGATGCTATCTTTTCTGTCAAGAAGATTGTAACGCTTTATATATATTACATCAACTGCTTGGTGGTATGAAATCTGATAAATTGGGTGCTGCATCACCCTTATTCCTGATGTGGTGAATGACTTTATAGTACAGTTATGTATATAAGGTACAGCATAGCGTTAGCACAGATAATTGGAAGATTTTGATATTTGAAATATCCCTTCACTCTAAGAATATTACTCTAAAAGCTGCGAGCTTGTAAGAACTTCTTGTGATTTTTTTTCTTTTTAGTTTGTATTTTGTAACTTTCATGGTTCATCATCGTCTTTCTATCCAACCATGTAATATATTTTAATTTCCTCCATCTATCCTTGCAGATCCGCCCTGGGGGCATTCAGATGTCGTATACTTTATGCAAATGTTTCCTATGATCGTATCCTTCTGCAAGTTATTGTTGTTCTCTGGAAACTGCAATTTCTCTGTTTTTACTTTGAGAATGCAAATTTCCTTCACTTTTATAGACATGGTTGGTTGGCGCACATCTTCCATAAGGAGAGAGACAGAACTTCCAAAGGTTAGCTGTACATTTCATGTTTATTTGTATACTTACACTCATAAGTGATTTCTTGTGACCTATGTTCGAATATTGAATTAATTGGGTATGGAACTACCTGCAATATCTGCGATAAACATATAGAAGTAACCGTTTTTTATTCACTTTATATTAAATATATTGTGAAGCCTCTGCTCTTTTGAGACTCTCACAAACCTGATTGCCTGAATCTGAAATCTATTTGTTTGGCCTTGCGTTCCTTAGTTAAAGCCTATGTATATTTTCAATTGAGCGAACATATTGCGAAGTATGAGTCATATGACCTAGGGTTTGGACCCAATTGGATGTTTTCTTGACTAATAAGCTACATACCACAAGTAAGTCTGTTAAGTCAGAGAGAACTCGGAGAATGTTTTTTCTGTGCTGCAAGATTGTACTTCTATCATTGTAGGAAATCATAAAGAAAAACTTCGGCCAGGTTTGGAGTTCAAGTGACTCATTGTTTCTGTTGAATCAGCAAATCTCCATTTTCCTTTTACAAAACAGGACTAACCTATAAAGCCACAACTAGTTTCAAAGATTCTTCTGGTTAGAAACTAACTCTGTGACTGTGGTGCGTCCTGGACGGCTAGACCTTAACAATCTTTAGATTGGGGATATTCATTCTGATTCCAGTAAAGCTGTCATGCCATCTACTTTTTATTCATCATGGTTTTTTTTCTCTCGGATCTTACATCAGTGTACTGTGATGCCTTTGGCAGCCTCCTCGACGCTCTTTGGATGGCTACCAGCATGTTGTTGATGTTGATTATTGTCCCCCTTACTCGTCTGACGGTCCCCATTTTGCTCCAAAAGTTGCCAAAGCAAAGGAGGCTGTACAATCTGAACCCAATGCTCAGAACACTGTTGATTATCATGAACTTGTTGAAGGTTAGTCAAATATAGGGGAAAGAACTATTCATAGAGGAGGAACTTTGTTTCTTGTCTATGTACTCATACTTCCAAACTGCTTACGATCTTGTCCGCCACTGAGCAAGTCGTATCCTTTTTGTCTACAGATGAAATGATTCGTGGCCTACAGCAGTTGGGTTGGAAGAAAGTTGACGTGAGCTTCCATTCTGCAGTGTGGCCCTTTTTCGCACACAACAACATACACGTATGCTCATCAGCTACATATTATCTGCTCTTGCCTTTTCTCATGTCCCATAAACAAATAATTTGTTTGGTAGCTTCTGTTCAGGTGAAAAATGAATGGTTCCACAATGCTGGTCATGGGGTTGTCAAACATGTTGCTGACAGTCTGAAGCAGCAAGAGTCGTCATATCTTGCTGCTAGCTTGTAGCGACAAACCTTAAGTGCCCATAAAGCTGAAACCCTTAGGGCCAATGTAAAAAGGTGGGGTTTCATTACCCGGCTGACTGGATGTCGCATGTTGTGTGGAATACGCCTTAATACAACCAGTCAATCATGAGTCCTCTTATCTAAGTGGGTTCTTTCTTTAAATTAGATCACGTTTGTCCTACTAGCGTGCACCTCTGTAGACATGTGCGGGATCAAGACTAATGAGGTTTATGGTTTAGTCTTGCTGCCCACTGAAATGCCTCTATGCAGGGCTAATTCGACTGCCACAACCCCACGACAAGTCTCATCTAATAGACTTGTACTGTAGGCTTTCTCTGTGGTGTATGTGGGTATTAAAGCTTTGCGTATTTCCCATCTCTCTTGCAGGTCAGTATGGCATGCTGAACTTAATGCGTACATAATCAGTCTTGGCATTCCATTCTTCCAGTTCGATGTCGTGGCTGAGCCTGTAATTTAGGGGAGGCTCTGACAGCAATTAGAAACCCAGGAAAATGATTCAGAAGGCGACTACACTACTGCTGTCATCTTTTCCTGCACAGATAAATAGCCAATAGAAACCACTCTCGCTGGCGATTGGAGTATCAATTTCCCAACTCCAGAGTCCAGATAATGTATTGATTTTAGGGTATCATATTTATTTGTATTGAGTAAGATGATATCAGTAATTGCAATGAGGGGTCGTTTGGATTGTGGGAATAAGAGGTGGGATGGGAATATTAATTCCACGTTCAATTTTTTCTCATGTTTGGTGTGTGGGAATTGTAATTGGGAATATGATGGGATTTGAGATTTGAGAATTCTATTCCCACATTTTTATTACCTAGCGGGGGGGTGGTATTAGGTTTAGGGCATAGAATTGGGTAAAATGACATAATTGCCATCACTTAAGTGTGAAATAGAGAGTAGTTTATTTAGGGGTAAAATTGTCAACTAAAAACTTTTTACCTCAATTCCCACCTTAATTTCCACCCTCATCCAAACAAGGGAGTGAGATTATTTTCCCAATTCCCACCTTCTTATCCCTCCCCTATTCCCACCTCTTATCCCCCTAATTCCCATCCCTCAATTCAAACGACCCCTGATAGTATTCTTCGCCTTCATTTCAAGCCTCCTGTGGATCGATTTGCTCACCTTTTGCCTAATCTGTAATGATTACTTAAAACCTGTTACGACAAAACAACACTAACAGTTACAATTCTAGCTACATTTACTGAACGAATGCGATTGATTGAACTATCATAACACACCTATTAGTGTAACGATCTATGTGTGCCGTGTTGACTTTTGGAGGTTAAGTCAAATAAGTCAGTCCCGGTATCATTCAACTTCATTTTTAGTTCAATTTGTAGTACTCCCTCCATTTCATTCATTTCTTTACGTCGGACCGGGTTTTGTGAGGGGAACTCAAACCCAACGTAAAGAAATGAATGAAATGAAGGGAGTAAATTTGATCCGTCCATTTCAAATCAAGTCAAATCAATTTCGATTAGATGACACCTGACTTTGCAATTCTCGAAATATTTAGTTTAGATGTTGATTTAATTCACCTAAATTCAGTTGAACTTCAATATTAAATCAGTTGACGCGATCCATTGACGCATTTGAATTTAGGGAAATTTTCCAATATACCCCTGAGGTTCCCGAATTTTTCAGGTATACTCCTTTGGTTTCCGGGTTGTCCACCGTTCCCCTGAGGTTTGCAAAATGATTTTTTTTTTTTTTTTTTTTTTTTTTGTGTTTTTCACTAACGGACTCTAACACCGTAATTCATTTTGATAGAATTTGATTTTTTTTAACAAATTAACCAAAATAACATAATTTAAAAAAAAAAGACCAATTTCTCTCACCTCCCTCCCCAACCCCGCCACCCTACCAACACAGCCCCAGCCCCACCGCCTCACCACCGCGCCCCAGCACCGACAACCACCTGGCGCACCTCCACCCCCACCACCAGACGTGGGTCCCTCCCGCGACCATACGCCGCCCACCCAATACCCCGACCACCCACTCCTTTAGCCTCCACGATGAGATTTCTCTTTCCACCTCTCCCCCTTTTCGTGCAACTCATCCCGCCCCCTTTCTCCGATGCCCCCTTTCCCCCATGGTCGCCGGCTCGTCGCCCCCCTCACCATGGTCGCCGGCTCGCCGCACCCCTCACCATGGTCGCTGTCCTCTCCCTCATCGCCGCCGTCGTCGTCCCATTCGAGGAGAGAGAAAGATGGGAGAAGAAGAATATGAAAGAGGCGTGGTTGATGGAGTGAGGGTCGAGGGGTGGTCGGCATGGTGCGCGGGTGAGGGCTAGATTCGCCGGGATGATGGTGGCGCCTGTGGTGGTGGTGGAGATGGGCGAGGGTGGGGGAGGGGCGGAGCAAGGGTGGCTCGTGTGTGGGGGAGTGGGGAGGAGAGAGAATATGGGGTGGGTTTTTATTTATTAATTTTTTTTTAATTGATGTGCAATTAAAGGTCATTTGTTTTTTTTAAATAGTCACTACACTAAATGGGCTAATGGCGTTAGAGTCCGTTAGTGAAAAACACAAAAAAAAAACTTCTTTTTTGCAAATTTCAGGAGCACGTTGGACAGCTCGGAAATTAAAAGGGGTATATCTAAAAAATTTGGGAATTTCATGGATATATTGGAAAATTTACCTTGAATTTACACCTGGTTTCAAACACATGACTGATGTTGTTGACGTGTACGCTGACATTTGGCCGTACATCAGCCTGGAGCACTTTCTCTGCGCCTTTTCTCTTTCTCAGTTGTGACTTCTTCTTGACTCCACCGGTACCCAAAACCAAAACCTCTGTTAAACGGTTAAACCCTAACTTTCTCTCTCCAAAGCTCTGCCATGGCTCCTCTCTCCGAACACGACAAGCTCCTCTACCTCGCGAAACTTGCCGAACAAGCTGAACGCTATGACGGTAACAATTCTTCACTTTCTCTCTCTCTTATCTTCTCTTTTTTTCTTCGTCAATCAATTCAATTTTTCAACTGCAAAATTTCGATCGAATTTATATAGATATGGCGGACGCCGTGAAGAAACTGGTGAGTTTGAACGTGGAATTGACGGAGGATGAACGGAATACCTTCTCCGTCGCCTACAGAAACGTCGCCGCAGCTCAGCGCTTAAAGTGGCGATTTCTGTCGGCGATGGAGGAGGTTGAGGAAAGCAAAGGGAACGAGGCGAATGTGAAGCGTATTCGTGAATTTCGCCGTAAAATCGAGGCGGAAATCGATGATATTTGCGGTGATGTTGTGACTGTTATTGATGATCATATCCTTCCTTTCAATTCCAGCGTTGAATCCACCGTCTTTTGTAATAAGATGTTAGTTCTGCAATTGCATTTTTCCATATTTAGTTTTTCGGTTTTTGTCTATATATTGCTTATGTATGACGTTTCCAAATGACGATTCATGTTAGCCGACTCCAAATCATTTTGAAAGTAAGGCTTAGTTGTTGTTTTTGTTGCTGTATATTATCATTGGTTTGAAATGTGAGTTTTATTTACACTCGAGCTAGTAATTGATGAGAGATTATGATGTTAATTGTTAAGTAGTGCTGCAGAAATTTGGTAAGCTATATCTTCGTTTGATCGACAAGCAGTTCATTGTTGGATGTTAGGTAAACTAAAACAAAATGCTATGATTAGCCGAGCTTATCGTGGTCGTTTGGTTTATTGCATTGTGAAGTTTTTACCCTTATTTGTCGAAGGATGGGGTCTCGCTATCACTATGTATTGTTAGTTGTATTTGTGATTTGGTGGTGATAAAAGATGGGACTCATAGTGAGCTTGGGTGTAAATTTCCAGGATCTCCGTAATTTTTGCATATTATGCTTTTCATCAATATAACTATCTTCATTTACTCGTGATGTTTTCGAGCATATAGTTTCTTTTTTTTTTATTGATTTTGCATTTCCAACTTGGGGCTGGTGCTTAGGATTATCGCATATATATTCAGTTACTCTCTATAGTGTGATCCTAAAGAATAGTGTGTTCTATTGGGTGGTTCTAAAGGAGGCTAGTGGTTAACATAATAATGGAGGTTCTTTTCATCTCTTTGTGCAGGAAAGGTGATTTTTATAGGTATCGTACTGAGCTTAGGAGTGGTGATGAGAGAAAAGAAGCTGCCAATCAGGCCTTGAAGGCTTATGAGGTATAGTTTTGGGGATTAACGCGTAATATAATTTGCAGTTTGTTGAGATAATTCCTCAACTCACGGTTCTCGTGAAGGTTTTGTTGAATTCTATTGAAAAAGATGATAGTTGTTTTCATTCATTGGGGGTAATCTTGAAACAACTAATCTATGTTTTGAACTTTACGGTAAGACTGTTTGTATGTTTACCCTTCCTTTGCCATAGGCTAGAACCTTTTGAGGACATGGAATGATTTTGCTAGATTTATAGAGCTGAAAATAAGCTTTACTGTTATTTTTCGGAGGAGTGTAGATCTGAGATGGGCTTCCGGAAAAAAAGATGTAGATGTCTGTTCCAGTTCATGCTGCAGAGCTTCAGAGTTGTCATTTATCCTGAAAGTCTAATCCTTCTGCTATGAAGTCTTTAAGGGAAAAAAAGAACTCACTTATATGATATAGATTGTGTTTCCTTTCGGCAAAAATCTTTTAGAAGAATGTACCCATGACCGTAGAGGATTGTATTCAAAATCTCTAAGATGGCCTTCCTTGGGCATTTGGTAATAGTATTATATATCTCTACGTCCAACTTTTGCTAAGATGTTTGCCTAAACTCTGCTGCTGTGACTTTTTTTTAACGCAGTTAGCCACTGCTACAGCTGAGGCCGAGTTACCACCTACTCACTTTATGCGCTTGGGCTTGGCCTTGAATTTCTCAGTCTTCTATTATGAAGTTATGAATTCTCCTGAAAGGTAGGTCTAACTAATATACTGTTGCTTCTATAATATACTCCGTATGTGGTATCTTTAAGCTTCTCATGAGCTAACATATACAGTTTGGTATCTTTAAGTTCTATGAGCTAATCTATATGGTTGTTCCTTTTTGTATGTCTAGGGCATGTTCGCTGGCAAGAAGAGCATTGGATGAGGCCCTTCCTAAGCTAGATCTTCTGAGCATTGAATCTTACAAGGATAGCTTTCAGATGATGCAGCTTATGAGGGATAACCTTATAAGGTGGACTACTGACTCTTCTGGTGAGAAAGGTATAAAATCCCCTCTCTAGGTTGTTGTTTATTGTATATGCTTGTGCTTACTTGACTAAGAATCATTGGTTAGAATGTTAGATGCAGCAGGGCTACTACATTAGTTTTTTTATGAAGAGTAATTAAGTACAGTATTGCTACTGGAGCTTTATCTTTGAGACTTTATTTACGTCTTTATATCTTACTGTCCTTCACATACTTGCATTTTCCATTGTTTTGGGTGTGACCTTTTCTGAATTTGGTAGCGCTTCTACTTTTTAGCATTTGTTCCTGTGCTGTTTCATAATGGTATAGATTATACCTCAACTTGTTAGAATGTTTATCTTGTGTTTCGTTGTAGAATTTGCTGGGTTACCGGTTAAGTGCCTTGCAAGCCATTCGGGGCACATAGTTATAGCCTTTTTATGTATTTGATTATTCACATATAGTTACATATTATTCATTTATTCAATTGGCAACACACAGCTAGATATAAGCTGGGGACATGATTTCGTGCCATCACGTTGGTGCGATCACATTGCTACTTTTATTGTTACTCATTCTTTTGTTATGTGTTGATGTGTATTTCATTGTCTTAACACGAAAACGGGGGACTCTGTCATTTTAGGCATGACGTTTCATGCTAGCTGGCCCTAAAGCATTCAGGCCTAAATCTAGTTTTTGTTGCTATGCCACTGCCTAATTAGGGCTTGCAATTGCTGTGTGTATCATAACCTTCTCGGGCGGTAGTTGGATACTCATATAACTGGTTGAGTTCTCTTGTGGTTTCAATTTGTTCTATTATATGCCATTTTGAAGGTTATATCAACTCTCTTGTAAGTGCCTTGGGAGATTCAGACAAGCTGATTTATGATTGATTGTATGACTGTCAATATAAAACAAAAATAATAATAAAATAAAAGCCTTTTTTGAGATGTCAGATTTTGATGGTCTTTACTGATTCTCTCTTAACATATGAGTACTTCAAACTTTTCGGAGTTCTGGTAGTGGTGTTTCTTCTCTCTTTATTTTTATATTTCGTTGTAACATGTTTAATTATTTTGATTTGTAAGCAGCTTCTGATCAGGTCAACTCCTCTGTTGTGACTAAGGATGGATGTGAACGCGAGGTAAGTAGTATCCCATCATCTTTCCCCTTCCCTGAACAAGTGTTTCTCTTCCCTGAATCGTCTTCTAAAAATCCATTCTATTCTTGCAGTGAGGCAGACGGAAGCAAAGGCTTATGAATCCTGGAACTTGCTACTGTTTGCTCTATGTCAGGCTAGTTAGCTTTTTCATTTCTCTAGTTTTTGTAGTTTTGAGGTTTCTGTGAGGTCATCTTCATGTTAATAGATGTCGCGTCATGTTAATAGATGTGTGGTCGTATGATTTCTTGTGTGCAAAATACCTGTTGGCTGTAGCCTTTGTGCGTTCTTTCACTGATCAAGTGAAAGTTTGCTAGTTAAATCGATATGTAAAAGTAATGCACGGTTTGTTGTACAGCTGTGATTGTCTATCTCAAGTGTTTTAGATGAAGTAGTTCAAGAGTTCTCTTATGTTTTGACGTAAAATTGCGGCCTGCCCAAGTCCCTATTGAGTATGGACTCATCAGAGACCCGTCCTAAGTCTAACACAAGTCAAAGCTTAAGGGCGAGTCCTGTTTTGACCGAGTCAATCCCGTAAATTCATGAGTCATTGCCAGTTATTATCATCTCTAATTCAGGACCCATCTGGTAGACTAAAAGGCCACAAGTTCTGTTTCTTACCATTCCCACTGTTCCCTTATGTAATAAAAAGAAGCGATGTGCTCATATTGCTGAGGAATTACTAATGCACATATACTAAATTCGGTTTTCATATCAAAGTTGAAATTAATACAAGATTCGAATTGAAACGATATTATTAGGTTATGTTCTCTATCAGCCTTTCATCTCTATTTGCTATTTTATACACGGTTCTTTCAAAACTATACGACTATACGGCATTACTCACATTGACCAATTGAACGTCTTCCCTATATTTCTGAAGTTGAATTGAATGAAGTGAAATATGAACTTAATCATGATAACAAAAGGACCATCAAAATTGGGTTATTGCATTCCTATTTCCTATACTACGGAAACTGCATAAACTGAGTAAGAAAATTTCTGACCAACAAATTACTAATTTAGGAGTTCTTATGTTTTTTTGGTTTTTTTTCATGTCTGGCATTGAGGTAGTGAAGGAGGGCCAAAGATTTAAGAGGAAGCTCCTAATTGTGATCCCCCTTATTTGTAGCTAATTAAAAGACAAAACAAGATTAATCAGGACACAAAATAGACCAATCTATTTATATCACTTGCCGAAATTAGCTATTTCTACAGATAATAAGACCTATAATAAGCCAAAGCTTAATCTCCTGTGAAATTCATCCTCTGCCTTCTTTATAAACTCTTAAGATCATCATCCCTATTTCCTTAAGCTCGGTCCTTAGGACTTGAATCAAATCTCCCCCATATTTTCGCAAGAACACCTTGTTAATTCTTTTTAAGGAGGTACCATTTTTTGACAAGCACAAGATCAATGGCCAAGTCTCAGACTCTTTTCTTGTTGGCGGGCGCTATCTGCCTCCTGTCCTTGGCCGGAGTGGCTTATGCTGCGGATAACCGCTTCTTTGTCCAGGGCATGGTTTACTGTGACACATGCCGTATTCAGTTTATCACCCGTGTTAGCCATATGTCTGATGGTAAGTATATATTGCCTCTTTGATCCTGTTTTGTCTCTGTTTGCATAAAACGACTCTATGTTATGTGGTACGCAGAAATTTGGGTAAAACAGTCGTATAGGATGAGAAAATTGACGTATAATTTAGGTCCAAAAGAAGACTACAATAGATAATTAATTGATTATGTCAATCAATGAATATAATGTTCACAGGTGCATGCAAAATGTTCATAATGCATAAATCTACACCAAAATGTATGAAAACACTAAAACATATAGCCATTCATTTCATGATCCTGTGTTTGTTATGATGACAATTTGCATAAAATTGAGAGATTGTTGGTTGATTAAAATGGCTAATACTTGAATCCAATGGTGCAACAGGTGCAACAGTGAGGCTCGAATGCAGGAACATTACTGCAGGAACTGTGTCATTCAGTGCCGAGGCTAAGACTGACAAGCTAGGGCTGTACAGCATCCCAGTCGATGGCGACCATGAAAACGATATCTGTCAGATTAGCTTGGTGAAGAGCCCCCAGGATGACTGCTCCAAGATCCCTACCGATGCCTACTCCCAACAGGCAGCCATGGTTTCTCTGACAAACAACAATGGTGAAGCCACCCCTGTTCGCAATGCCAACCCTCTCGGTTTTATGAGGAAGGACCCTCTCCCAGAGTGCCCTGAAGTCCTCAAGGAGTTGGATATTGTTGACGATGATGATCACAAGACTCAAGCTTGAATCTAATCGTTTCAAATCAATGTTGCTCTAATTTCTTTCTAATTTGAATGTACTACTAGAATAAACATATTTCATCATGAGAAAAGGGAAAACAAAAAAATTGTAGTAGTATATAGAGCGTGAAATTATTATTGTTTCAAATTAAACTAGCGTTGTAATGCGATTTCATTTCGATATTATGCATGTTTTGCTGATTTTTTTTCAACATTGTATTCGACGTGGTATGAGACTGCATATATGATTGTACATCGATAAGATATGGACTATGACTATGTTTGGTATGCACAATAAGCTAGCTTATTTGGTCAAAATAGCTTATTTGACTAGTTTTTTAAGCTCTTAAACCTAATAAAAGTTGGTTTGGTAACACCACTAGCTTGAATAATAAGCTAGCTTATTTAAGATGTTACCCCATGTAACTTATTTAAAAATAAGCTAGCTTATATTTTTATTCCTATTTTACTCTCATTTTTTACAAAATTAAAATGATTAAAAATAAATAATGCATTTTATGTAATTTTATATATATCAGCTCCTATATCCGCTAATTCCACCAAATACTACTATTACTATCAACTAAAAACTTTCAGCTACTATTGCAACTATTATTTCAGCTTTCAACTACTATTTCAGCGTTCAGCTACTATTTCAGCTAGTTTTACCAAACATAGCCTATATGTTATATCAACCTCGATCATTTGCCCCCTATGAGTCGCGAAAATATTGTTTGATCCCCTCATTCTATATTTATTTACCACAAGTCGATTAAGGGTTTGCAATAGAAATGAGCTTGCTCAACAAGTCTATCGACCGGAAACACTAAAAAATGAGGAATGATATACCCTGCACAATGCCGTAAATTGAAGTGGTGTTTTACAAACATCAAATTTGAGAAGGGGTCGCACAGGTTCTAGACTTCTGGTTCTTTGTAGACCTTTAGGGAGAATTATTAGATGGTCAATGGACCATGGTATAAGCACTACTACACAAGCACTCATAGAGTCATGTACTGTAACAACCCTAAATTTATGACTGAATTATAAATAGAAATAATTTAGAATTGTCACGCCGCAATTGACTATCGAGT
>JBBYHQ010348327.1:0-12156 GCA_038382645.1 Spergularia azorica
GGTTTGAATCCAGCGGATTCGCATTGAGTGCTGTAACGGATTGGAAATACAAAAAGCCCAACCAAACATTAAGTAACAGATTGAGTGATTCCAATCCGTTATTGGGCCCAAAAAAACGTGAACCAAACAGGCCCTTAGTCAATCTTATTATGTTTTCAAGTATTTATCAAAGGTGTTTTATGCCGCAAGTTGTGGGGTTTTCAAGGGAAACATATACATACACTTTCCTTTGTGCTGGCCTGAGTGTTGGACCATTTTATTTAGAAAATAAATGAATTGTGCTATATATGTTGAATTTTTTTTATGTAAGAAGATGGCACTGTTAGGAAAGTGAACAACTCTTTGTGATTGCAAAACTTGGATCACTCAGAAACGTGTCCCTTTAGAAGCTGACTTCCTTCACATTTCTTTCTTGCTGAACATATTCTAGATGGAAGTGTCCGCAAGCAGCTGTGATTCCTAACTTCCATCTCCCTATGCGCAGTTATGAAGTTAAGAACAGGTAATTTCCTCTCTGTAAATTAGGTGAAATGTCTTTATTATAAGTTATAATAGCTTACCAGGCCCGTAGATGAGGCTGGGAGAGCAGGGCCCAGGCCCAGGGCCTTCGAAATCTGAGGGGCCCAAAACGTTCAAAACTGAATATATAACATACATTTTCCTAGTATATCATATGAATGATTCCAGTCTAGTGGTAATGTTTGCATGCAATTTCCCTTTGCATCTGGGGTTCGAGACCCACTTTCTACTGTTTTTTTTTTCTTCTTTTTTTTTTTTTTTCTCCTTCCTTGCCTTGATTTATTTTCCAATGTTTTTTTTTGATTTATTTTCCAATGTTTTTTTTCTTTCTTTCCTTTTCCCAGATTAAATGTGTTTCTCTTGATTTTTTTTTTTATTTTCCAATGTTTTGTAACTTTCCTTATTTATTTTTATTCTACTTTCAAAGTATTTTAAGGGGTCCGAAACAATGTTTTGTATATGGTCTCAAACATAGATGGCGTCTTTATATTTAGGGCCCCAAAATTGTCGTTTTGATGTATTTTGTCCCGGGCCTCTCAAATGAATGCTAGGGCCGTGTAGCTTACTTCAGGTGTTTTGTCATCTATTTGGCTGTCAGTTGTCTTCTGTCATGTGAGTGAAATTTCGTGTAAGCTACAGGTCAAAGTGATCTCAATCTTGTATTGCCAGTAGTGTACAGCGACTCTGTTAGACCTTTGCTATTACTAAGTTGTCATCATTTAAGCAGCATTGTTACTCTTGATGTGGTATCAGATATGTAGGGCAGCCTTGTGTCATTTTCTGATCTTTTTGAGAGGTAGTTTAAACTGTGACAATCATGCTTTAAGCTTCAGTACTCATAACTGTATGTTGAACCACATTCTAGCTGAAATCCCTTGGAAACAATCAGTGAGGCTGGGAACTATGTATTCCGAAGCACATTTTAGCCGAACTCCATTGAACTTCCTTGGAACTTGAGTTAATGACCATTAGCAATTAAGTGCATTTACACTCCATAAATTGCTGGAAATTCGGCATATTGCGGTGACTGATGCAAAAGCATCATAATATTCTTGGCTATGATTTCAGGACGAATGTGGATGATATAAAGTCTCTAAGATTGATTACCGCCATTAAAACCCCATATCTGCCAGATGGACGATTTGATCTTGAAGCTTATGACACCTTAGTAAATATGCAGATAGATAATGGTGCCGAAGGTGTTATTGTTGGTGGCACAACGGGTGAGGGGCAATTGATGAGCTGGGACGAGCATATCATGCTTATTGGCCATACAGTCAACTGTTTTGGCAGCAACATCAAGGTGATTGGGAACACTGGTAGTAATTCAACAAGAGAAGCAATACATGCTTCTGAGCAAGGGTTTGCTGTAGGAATGCATGCTGCCCTTCACATTAACCCTTACTATGGCAAGACCTCGATGGAGGGTCTGATCGCTCACTTTCAAAGCGTGCTATCAATGGGCCCTACCATCATATACAATGTACCATCAAGAACGAGTCAAGACATTCCTCCTCGTGCCATTCATGCTCTGGCAGATTTTGATAACTTGGCCGGCATTAAGGAGTGTGTCGGGAATGAGCGTGTTAAAGTGTACACAGACAATGACATTGTGGTGTGGAGTGGGAATGATGATGAGTGTCATGATTCCAGATGGTCATACGGTGCTACCGGAGTTATATCTGTGACTAGTAACTTAATTCCAGGCTTAATGCGACAGCTTATGTTCGGGGGCAAGAATCCGTCCCTAAACGCAAAGCTCCTGCCTTTAATGGAGTGGCTGTTCAAGGAGCCTAACCCAATCGGCCTCAACACAGCCTTAGCTCAACTTGGCGTAGTAAGGCCAGTTTTTCGCCTACCTTATGTACCTCTCCCCCTGGAGAAGAGAATCGAGTTTGTCAATATAGTGAAGGGAATCGGACGTGAATATTTTGTTGGTGACAAGGACGTCCAAGTCCTTGATGACGACGATTTCATATTGATCGGGCGATACTGAACACCAGCATATGTGTTTTAGTGGAGGAAATTAGCATTCAGGGTGTCTGTTAAATGTTTTTTTTTTGTTTTTTTTTTGGTGGGTGATAAAAAGTACTGTAACGAGGCGTTCACAGTGGTTGGAGAAATGCTGATGTTGGTCTCTACAACTTGTTGGGTTCCGTACTTTGTGTACCAAAGTTCTTATTTGTTCTCAGTCTGACTTGGTTAATCTTAGTTGTCTCAGCTGTATACGTTACGCCGCGTGCTGCTTTACCTTCTCCTTTTTAGATTTCGCACAGCTACATATATAGTTGTATGCTCATCTCATCATTTCATCGAGTTCTTTATGTTTCTCGATATTTGAGAGTAATTCAACGTGAGTAACGGGAGTACCTTTTACGCAAGTATAGTCTAATAGTTGGTTCGCGATATGGTGACCATGATGTTTCAAGTTTAACCCGCCCCTGTCATCCATGGAAACACGATCTCCTTACCTTTCCTCGTGTTTATTGACGAGAAGAGGTCAGATTGAGTGATCCGCACTTACCTACCAAAATTAAACGATAAAAAATAAGCATAGATGAAAATTATTGATGATGGCGCCATGAGATTTGAGCTGGTACCTAACGGTAAGGTAGGTAGTTGAAGTCGTTATCTATGATGAGGGTTTGATTGGTTACAAACTTGTTTGCTTATAAACTTTGCTATTATGGTTCATCTAAACTAATAATACCATCATTTTCGTTGACAAATGACAATGCTTAACTTATTATTCAAATAATAAATTAATTTAAGAATAGTGCTGTATTGCTGTAGTTTTTAGCCACTAACCAATAGTAATGGGTCAAAAATTTAAATCGAGACTTTAAACTAGGCTTAATTAATCAATTATCCAAATATTTGGTATTAGGGAGTCTGAATGATTCCGAACGCGGACTGATCTTTCAGGCTACGTAAAGTCGTAAACCATGTAAAAAAGAAATTAACATGTTTTCTTATAGGTTTACAAATTAACATATTTTATCACTTGATTGTGTCTCAATTCGGGGTAAGAAGTACGGAGTACTCAGATGTACAATAGCACCATTCCAATCACCACCTTGAGGACAAAAGACCACGAGAAATCACGGTTGACTAAATGTAGTTTTTTTTTTGAGAGGAGACTAAATGTAGTTAATTACCTTAAGGTTTCGTGTAAATCGGCCTTGGAATAATCTAATTGATATTACGACCTTATGATTCAGTTAATCCGCCTAAAATTCAAGGGTTCAGACGAGAAGTCAAAAAGAACAATTCCGTATTCATCTATTGAATGGTAATTTGTTTGGGAAGGTCAATCGGGGCAATTGGGCCGGCAAAATATAAAAGTTGTGAAGTAGAATATCCATAGACTATAGTCCCAACTTGGCTTGAGCTGAAACAGCCCGATAGAACGTTTAATAATGAGTCATGAATAATACGTGCTTACCAATTAGGAGAATAATGGTCTCTTTGTGGTGATCATTGGTACAGAAATTCAGCTATATATACTTGAACATTTATTTGGTTTTTTCACAACAAAAAAAAACATTCAAAATCTAGTAGTGTTTGATTAAGGAGCATAATCATGGTTAAGGCAAAGTCATCGACTCTGGCGTTAGCCCTCGGGCTCCTTGTAATGACCCTTGTTGGCGACTGCTACGGCCAGCTGAGTTACAACTACTACAACAAGAAGTGTGGTAGCATCAATGTTGAGGAAGTCACTTTCAACATTGTCAAGAAACATTATATGGAAGAGCATGATACCGTCTCTGATCTTGTACGCTTGCAGTTCCATGATTGTGCTATCCGGGTATGTATGTGCATCTTTAATTATATTGCTTTAAATTTGCTAAGAAATTAAAACATCGTTAAAAGTAAGTAAATTGTACTGTAATATTTAGCTCGTGAAACAATTGTAGTAGTATGTGACTAATAACTTTTCGTCGCTCTTTAAATTATGATCGTAAAGGGATGTGATGCATCGGTTCTACTAGAAGGCCCATCCACAGAGAAGAAGGCGCGTCCCAATGGCAGTTTATCTGGTTTTGAAGTCGTCGAAGACGTTAAGGTTGCACTTGATAAATATTGTCCAGGAGTTGTCTCTTGTGCTGATATCATCATTCTTGCTGC
This sequence comes from Spergularia azorica, assembly GCA_038382645.1. Classification (NCBI taxonomy): domain Eukaryota; kingdom Viridiplantae; phylum Streptophyta; class Magnoliopsida; order Caryophyllales; family Caryophyllaceae; genus Spergularia; species Spergularia azorica. The sequence goes on from JBBYHQ010348327.1 coordinate 4,648, forward strand.
TAGAAGTGCTGCATACTTGGTAAGTCCGTCCTCTATCATAAAGCAATAATAACGAAATGAAATAATTAGCGTGTTACATAAGATTGAGACCTCTAACATTATACATTGAATAATGTTTGATAAATACAGGGTGGAGCAGATTGGTACAATGTCAAAACTGGAAGGAAAGACGGTCTTGTCTCAAGTGCTACCGAAGCTGCCAATGGGATTCCTCACCCAAACATTCCAGTCTACCAAGCCATCAAGCTTTTTGCTAAATGGGGTCTAAACACCGAGGACTTTGTTGTCCTTCTAGGTACGTAATTATATATGTCAAGATTTCTACGCAACAAACTTAAACTCTCAAATGAACTCGCTTCTTAAAATTCTTTTTTTTTTTTTTTTTTCCTAAAACGGGTCATTAATTTATAGATCCACACAAGTCCAAATACGCATTATATAGATGTACCTAAACATTTTATGGTCTGTTTCAGGTTGCCACACAGTCGGAACAGCACACTGTGTCAACTTCCAGAACCGTCTGTACAACTACAACGGCCAGGCCGGGAAATCAGACCCGTCGATGAACTGGTACCTACTGAACGACCTGAAGAAGATATGCCCTAGTGGTTACACTGCCAGCAATGAAGCATTCCTTGATCAAACTAAAGGAAGCGAGTTTGTGATGGACAATGGTTATTACAAGCGTATTCTAGAAGGCAAGGGTATTCTCCAAGTTGATCAAGACTTGGCATATGACCCTCAAACAAGGAAAATTGTCCAATATTTGGCATCTGACCCCAGAATTTTCAAGGCTAAAATCGGCCCGGCCATGGCGAAATTCTCTAAATTCGGGGTTAAGCTCTCTGGAAAGAACAGATTGGGAACTTGCAAGAAAGCTCGTTACTAAGAAATTTCCAGAGTCTTATAGTAATACACCTTAATCATTTCATTAATACGTTGATCATTATTAATATCTGTTCATCATTGTGAATGTGTGGTCGCCTGACAAATTTTGTTCAGTGTAACAAACATTGATAAAGTTCTAAAGTACGTTTTTGAGTATTTATCTTACTTGTTAACTTACATGTCTATATATTTGTACTACCCTTTGTTCTGTTTCTGAATGTTAGACCATTTTATGTAAAAATAAATTATTAATATGATATACCAAATTGCTTAACTTTGTATCAATAAAGTGTGAAACCAACAAAATCCCCACACATTTCTTAGGCTAATCTTCTTGAACAAGATTAACCTAGCTACTTAGTCCTTTAAGATGATCGAGGAAACAATGAGCGCACGCATGGCTCTGAGGTTAAACCGCGTACCACTTCATTAGTATAAGACATTTGTGACTGAGACCCGCCATATATAGCGCCTGCCATTTTATTGGCTTCCGAATAGGCTATAACAAAGAAAAAGAGAGTACTTAATAATAACAATTGTATAGAGTATATACTACCACCTCAATAATAATAATATTCTTAATAACATTTGCAATTTCTCAAGGGACTTTTACTACGGAGTAACAAACGTATGTAGAAAATCCTAAATTAGTTGCTACCTAGCAGACCAAACATGCCACCATATAAGGAACGACACACCTTTTGCAATTCGATTTTTGAAGTAATATTCTGACTAGACATTTTTCGAGACACAAATTTGGTAATACGACAATACTCTCCCAGTCTCTCAATTCGCATAAGGCGGTATAGGAGTCAGATGTACGCAAGTCTTACCCTTATTTTGAAAATATAAGATGTTGCTTAAGTTTACCCAATAATGAAATTCGTTTCGAGAATCGCACCGACTGACTTCTATGTCACAATACAACAAGCTCAATGCCTTAATGTTGTGATGAGATGAGCCATTTTCCTTTATCCCCATTATTTCCTAGAGCTAATTAAGAAAGTTATTCTTTGGCTCCGTTGAAAATGAAATGAGCTATAAGTTTAATTTGGCCTGGTATACATTTTAGTATTTTACCCAAACATACCACACATCCTGCATTCAATAGTATTTGATGTTAATTAACAAAATTACTGTTAAACACTAACTTAAGTTTGGCCTAACGGTTAGGGTCGGAATTTGGTCATTTTGACGTCTCAAGCTCAATGGATAAAAATCCCCTTAATCCCTTACGAAATACCATCATAGCTTGGTTATCATTCCTTAACCCACCATAAATAAACAAAAAATTAGCAAGATGAAAAATTGAAAATCATTGATAGTCCATAAGATTTTAGCTGGTACCTAAGCGTAAGGTAGTTGAAACTTGAAATTGGAATAAAACATGATTATTAGGGTGTAATTATTTGAAACTTGGCTCTTATGATTCCACCAAAAGTAATAATACAGTCATTTTCGTTGACAAATGACAATGCTCAACTTATATTTCAAAAATTAGATTAAAATTTAGAATAATAAGGCTCGCTATATTGCTGTACAGTTTAGCCACTAACCAATTAATATTAATGGGTCAAAGTTTATATTGCGACTTTATTTAAAATTAATAATCTAATGTCTGAACTTTTTTTTTTTGAAAGGACTAATGCCTAGTTTGAATGATTCAGAATGCAGACTAACGTACATATATATGTACAAAAATTAAAATGTAATTAGTATATATCGACTAAAACCAAGTCTTCGAGCTGGACTTTAGCCAATTAAACTTGTTTAATTTATATGGTAGATGTGTGACCTCCTTGACATATACAACATAACAACATTGCCATTCGAATTACCTCTCTGCAAATAAATGAATTGAATAACGACAGGATTTACTATATATATGGCAATCTAAATTTAGATACATCGGTTTGATGATAAGTTATGGCGATCTGATCAATTGTGAGATTTCCTATAAAGCATAATGTTAGTAAAATTCGCGCAAAGTATAGTTTACCTTAGAAGTGTGAGGGATCGGATTAGGACGAGAAGTTGAAAAGAACAATTCCGTATTTATGTACTATATAGGAAAACAAAATGCAGAAATAAGGCACGGTATTATCGATTCGTTCGGGAATAAAGGTCAATTCTATTGTAGCAATTGGGACGGCAAAGCATAGAAGCAAAGAGAATAAATAAATATAAATGTTGTGTAAAGTGGAATATCCATATAATTATCAAAGTAAAAAAAATAAGAGCAACTAGGCTTAGCTGAAACAGCCTGCCTTGTGAATTATACGTGCTTACCAGTCGCTAAATAATGTCTCTTTGAAATCATCAGTGTACAAAATTTCGACTATATATACTTGTGCATTTAATTGGTTTTTCACAACAACAACAAACAAATATTCGAAATCTAGTAGTGTTTTGATTAAGAAGCATAATTAATCATGGTTAAGGTGAAATCATCGACATCGGCATTAGCCGTTTTGGTCCTAGTGATGACCCTTGTTGGCGACTGCTACGGCCAACTGAGATACAACTACTACAACAAGAAATGTGGTAGCGTCAATGTTGAGGAACTCACTTTCTACATTGTCAAGAAGCATTACATGGAGGAGAAAGATACCGTGTCCGATCTCGTTCGCTTGCAATTCCATGATTGTGCTATCAGGGTATGTGCATCCATTAATTGTATTGCTTAATAAGTAAATTTTTTTCAGAAAACATCGTCAAAAATAAGTAACTGTAATATTTAGCTCGTGAAATAGTTGTAGTACGTGACTAACTTTTCGTCGTTCTTTAATTTATGATCGAAAAGGGATGTGATGCATCGGTTCTACTAGAAGGTCCATCCGCAGAGAAGAAGGCACGTCCCAATGGCAGTTTATCTGGTTTTGAAGTCGTTGAAGACATTAAAGTTGCACTTGATAAATATTGTCCAGGAGTTGTCTCTTGTGCTGATATCATTATTCTAGCTGCTAGAAGTGCTGCTTACTTGGTAAGTCCTATATATCTATATATTATAAACCAATAACGAAATAATTAAATAGCGTGTCTGCATATATAAGACCTCTAACATTATATATACACCAAAATAATAATGTTTGATATAATATAGGGTGGAGCAAATTGGTACAATGTTGAAACTGGAAGGAAAGACGGTCTTGTCTCAAGTGCTACCGAGGCTACCAATGGCCTTCCTCCCGCAAACATTCCAGTCTACCAAGCCATCAACCTTTTTGCTAAATGGGGTCTAAATACCGAGGACTTTGTTGTCCTTCTAGGTACGTAATTATATATTCCTATCAACATTATTTCTACTCAAATCAACTAACTTAAAACTTTTGAATGAACCCATTTCTTAAAAAACTTTTGTCCTAAAACGGGTCACTAGTAAGCCAAGACAAACTTAATCATAACATATTGGCCGTTTCATGGGACTACTGTTTCCTCCTCCAAACACGCATTATACCTAAACATTGTACGTTCTATTTCAGGTTGCCACACAGTCGGAACAGCACACTGTGTCAACTTCCAGAACCGTCTGTACAACTACAACGGCCAGGCCAGGAAATCGGACCCGTCGATGAACTGGTACCTACTGAACGACCTGAAGAAGATATGCCCTCGTGGTTACACTGCCAGCAATGAAGCATTCCTTGACCAAACCAAAGGAAGCAAATTTAGGATGGACAATGGCTTTTACAAGCGTATTCTAGAAGGCAAAGGTATTCTCCAAGTTGATCAAGACTTGGCATATGACCCTCAAACAAGGAAAATTGTCCAATATTTGGCTAACAACCCCAGTGCTTTCCCTGCCAAAATCGGACCGGCGATGGCGAAATTCTCTAAATTTGGAGTTAAGCTTTCCGGAAAGAACAGATTGGGAACTTGCAAGAAGGCTCGCTACTAAGAAATTTCTGACAAGATAGAGTCTTAATCATTCACATTAATCATTTGATTAATACCTTAATTATTACTATTATTTTTTCATTATTATTGCCTGTTGAAGAGTTTGTTGGTCTCTCTATCTACATTGATTTGAGCCTATGATTACAATAATTTGCATGAATGTCTTGTAATATTTGTTTTGTAGTTGTCTCTAGCTAGTTTATGTTGAAAATTTATAGATTACATTTTTGGTAATATTTGATTTGTTAATTTTGTTTTATTAATTTTTGAAATTGTTGTGTACATTGTGATAGCACCTTTGTGCTATTTATAACATGCTATGTCGGCTAACATTAGTTTAACCGACATTTCCTCACATTCTTGAAACTTCTAGCTTAATCTTCCTTCTTTCTAATTGTTACACAATTCTAGAACATTTCCTAACTTTTACATTAATCTAGATTTTTCTAGATTATTTCTAACAGTTTAGTGATAACTAGTGTGTAAAAGACTTTGTCTTGATTAAAGAAATTGCAACAACTATATAGTAACTATATATTAAGTGTTAAATTATTCTTGTGTTGATTAGCCATTTGTTAAGATTAGTAGTAAAATCCCTCAGCTACATACAAGACTGGAATATGGTAAATCTTTTTTCACAGATCGACTTCTACATTTTATTGATAACTAATTATTGAATATACTTGATGCCGCAGTTAATGGTGCGGGCTGGGGGTGGCCTGGGGATATGAGGATTCCAGCTGAGGATAACTAAACTAATCACTAAACTAATGAACCTTGATCCTTCAAGTCATCATTGCCCATTGTTAGCAACAGTCTAAATCTTTATTTGGTTAAGGTTATTGCCCATTGTTAGGAACAACAAATAATTTTTGGAAAGTCTACCTTCTTAGCTAGAAATGTTTCATATTGCTTTTCACCTCGGAACCTCACAAAAGAAGATGCCTCGAAATGGTGAGTCACATTGGAAATTTGGGCTCTAGTATAGTGGATTATTTACTGGTGAAAATGACGTGTTCGTAGAATTGACGTCCTAATTTGTTGGTGAACTCAAAGTAAGGGTATCTAACCTGGTCATAACTCTGTTTTTGGCCTACTTGAGTAAGAAGCCTATTACCAACTCAAGGCTAAACTTAAAGACCAGGCAAATCAACCCTTGTCACCAACCGTCATGTAGAGAACTAGAGAAGTCTAAGCTCTAAACAAGATACTCCGTGTGTCATATACTCACTGACAAATTTCTCATAATATCTTAATGACAAATTTTCATAATATATCTTGTCACAAGTTGTCATCGATCAATTGATATGTTTGTCACGTACGGTTATTGTTGAACTAGTTAATTTAGTAGTTACGACAAAACCATTTTAATTAAAACTTAATTGTGCTTATCATATCATTTCCTTCCACTCAACTACGATCGTGAAACGAGTTCATTCAAAAGTTAGAATGTGTCATTAATTAATTTGTTATGTTCGTTATGTCTCTACATGGCTGTTGGTGAAATTTTTGTTCTATAATTTTGTTGACTGAGCACCATGGTTTCTATCTACTTGCTTCAATTCATCTTGGAATTTTAAAATGTGTTCTCCACAAGACCACAAACCTAGAATAAAATCATGTTACTAGCTACAACTCAAAATATACGTTGAAATCGGGCCATTTCTTCACCTTGACATTTTCAACTTTTTTTCGTAAAATCGATTAGTAATAATGGATGGTGCAAATCATGCTAGCTACTTCCTAGCGTACACTCTCACGCATTCACGCCATCACCCAAAAACAGCTAGTACATACTATCATGTAATTAAGTTGACAATACTTCTACTTTTATCAAATAACAACTGGCCTCGCTCGTAGTTGTTTACCACTAATGAAGATTAATCCATCATCACAAATCCTGCTGATTGTGAGTGGAATAATAATTGCTTATTTCTATTTACATAATCTTGGTCAATATATTGCTGGAATGAATTGGTAATAGAGTTATTATTTGATGGAATAATTCTAATTAAACGTACCGACGTACGTGATTTGATTTATCAAATTACATACACGGCTACACGTAGCTATGTAGGTTTTGCGAGATAGCCATAACAACCGACATGTTTTTTCTTTGGACTTAGCACGAAGCGTGAATAATGCTCAAACTCGATTTGGACTTAAGACCTTATTGTCATTTAGACTCTGATATCGTGCCACGAGTTAAGGATTTGATTTGTGTCACATACGATGATACAGACCCTATTCGAGACATAAGACATATATAACATCTCGGTTTCAAGACTAATGCAGCAGATTGCAGGAGCAATAATTTGTAGTTTGCAGTATCATCTTTGGACGGCGAGGAACAAGTGCAGAATAGAGTTAGTGTTAATACATCCACTGAAATTATGCAAGGAGGTCAAGAGAGAAATCAGAATTAGATTGAAAAATATAGTGTGTAATGTGTCAAGTAAGGATAGAAGTTGATTAGAAGAGCCGGAGATAATGTAATGTATCTGGTTATTTTGGTTATCTGGAAGTGTTTTGCTAGCTAGAGCTCTAAATTAAAGTGTAGACACTTCAATTGTCTATTGCCAACATTAATATTACTACACTCGTATAGTAATCAAACAACCGAAACAAAAACAAAAACAAAAGAAAAAAAAATTAAGGAATGAATTAATCAAATCATATTAGACTCTTGTCTTCTTCTTGATTTCGGAGCAAATTTAATTAGCG
>JBBYHQ010348338.1:0-12156 GCA_038382645.1 Spergularia azorica
CAATTGGGCCGAAGTGCCACGGACGCTCCACTTACGTTGGGCTAATGCGATCCAATAATCCCATAATACACTTAATCTACTAATAATCACTTGGGTCAAGACTTAGATCAAACGGCTTGAGCCATACTCCGGGAATAAATCTCGTTGGCATACAAAATCGATTATCACGTTAAGTCCGTTTTCATCATCGGGCGCTGTAAGGGAAGCCCCAAGTAGGGTGTCTACAACGACCTTCAATTAATCTGTTTACAAAGTTACAGATAGCTATAATTAGGCTAAAATCAAATAGAAAAGATTTGAATAAAGTAAGGTATGTCCTTAAAGGATCAGCTATGTAAAGAGTGCATGAGAGAAGAACAATAATAATAAGGATGATACAATCTTTTGCTACTATGGAATTAGTTTGTGTTGTTGTCCCTTTATATTGGTAGGCTGAAGTGTGAAATTGCTATAAACCCAAGAATCTTTTCCTAAATGTAGACTGTAATTGCGGAATGATATATATGATTGATTGCAAATAATTTCGTCAATTGTATGTTTTCCTTAAAAAAAACGGATGATATTATTCTTAATCTGGGAATTATTTGATTTATCCAGTGTATGGCATGTTGGAGTATATTATATTACCGAAATGATAATCTTCTATTAGAGATCATCAAATATGGAAAACAAATTCTTTAAGGATCTGTATAATATCATACGATGATAATGTAGGATATGTAATTCATTAGAAATATATTTAATATAACTTTTCTATTAATAGTGTGAATACAGTCAATTAATTGTATTTTCCTTTTTTAGGTAGATTTTTATGCGTGTTAATACAGACATTTCAATATCTTTTCTAGTTTATAGCTAGATTTAATAGAATTATAAATCCGATAGATTTTTTAATTTATGGAAACCATAATATATTCTTTAGATTTTAATGCCTAAATTGCGGAGTGTTGACGTCAGCTATGACGTGTCGCTGATGTCACAGCTGATGTGGACAGCCCTAGAAGCTGCTAAATCTACCGCCATTGTATTTATTTATTTATATATGATATGATATGATAATATAAATAGATTAGGATATGGAAGAAGTTTCGCCCGCTTCAAACCAGCTTCATTGCATCTCTAGTCCCATACGAGCCAAGTTTTTTGACAAAGTTCAAATACATGTGGTATTTTTACGTAGCATAACACGACACAAATGTACGTAGCGTAGCAATAAATAGTTTCACTTATGAGTAAATAAAAAGTATAGAGCCCGAGTTTTTTTTGCTACTGAAGACATGTCTATGACTGGTTGTTATAATATTAAAGGCCCATCTTTTAAGTTTTGTCTACGACCCTATAATTCTCACAGATGGCTCTGTTTACAATATAATACATGCCCCTAAAATTTGTATCGACGAAAACTATCTAACTAAATCTTTTCACTTTGATTAGTTATAATTCTTCTGTTTCCCAAAACAACAAGAAAAAAAACAATGTCATTGCTGAAAACCTCCGGAAACCGTTGAATCGAAATATCTTTAAGACAAAATACAATTGTTTCTTTCAGCTTCAAATTGAAGCCAGTCAGCAATATAAAGATTTCAAGATTATTGGTCATAATGCAGATAACCATGTTACTATACATCTATGGAATCAGAAAAACTGGTTTGATTGATTATGACTCATGTAGCAGGGAACTACTCAGCGGATTGTCTCGAATAGCTACCTTATTGTCCTCTCTGAAAAAGTGTGTCCAACATACACGCCATTCATGTACGTGTCGCATGGTTAATAAGGTCACATGCCCGAATATCTGTATCTACATTGCCTACCTGGAAAGGAATTCTCAAGGAGCCTTGACCAGTTAGCCATTCGGCATCCCATACTTGTATAGTCAACCCATTTTCCACTCGCCATAACAGAATTGTGTTTGAAGTACCTACCGAACACTCTGTGAGCGAGAGAGTTCGTCGAATTAATAAGCCTTCATACTTGCTTCGCCACTACAAGTCTGGTTGAGCACCTTAGGTCACGAAATCCCATAGACAACTGAGCTTTAGCTCCTCTCAATCAATTAATGAATTTTCACCGGAGAATCTGAGAACCCCACCAGTGTGGATCCCATCAATGATTGTGTTCGGCAAAAGAATGAAACTCATCATATAGGTGGGGATAGCATGTGCCACCGTTTTGATATGAACTTCCTTCCCCGGTTTCAACAATAATTTTTCCTTCCAACCTAGGATCTCTTTCCATAGGCGGGCCTTGAGGCTTGCAAAGATCGTTTTCTTTGATTTGCCAATTACCGTCCGCAACCCCAATTATTTCTCATATATATCCATTTCTCGAACATTGATAAATTTTATAAGCACAGAGTTACCGTTGGGCCTAAGGGGCTCCAGCCCCTATCAGAAATTCAGATTCTTATTTTTCTAGTCTATTATACTCATTTATGAATGAGTTGGAAGTGTAGGAATTACATGACACTAGGTCCGTGTACAAAATCCCAGATATACAAAGTTTTGTATTTTTTCTATTTTCATTTCTCTCTTCCATCTCCTATCGTCCTACGTATTTTAGCAACTCCCCCCCCCCTCTCTCTTTTTCTCTTTGCTCCTCTTAACCTTTTGTAAGAATTTGTGTACAGTTTTAGCACATGTTTGGTTGGACATGTTTTGAGTCCAAGTACAGTAATCCCACTTCGATTACGATACTAATTGTTTGGCTTGGACTTTTTTTTTTCCCACTTCATTTCTCTCCTTTAACCGACTCCCCCAAAATGAAACCCTCCTGAAACATGGGGTATCAAACTCTATCCCCCCCCCTTTTATTTTCTCTCTCCTCCCTCACCTCCAATCCCCTCCCCACCCCACACCACTCCCAACCGCCACCTCGGCCCCGAACGTCCGACCGCATGTATTGTCGTGGCATCGTCAGACGACCATCTTCCTCCGGCGACCCCCATCACCGCCGGCGTCCTCTCTTTTACCTCCTCTCTCCTACAGCTTCTTTCCCTAACAACCACCGCCTCATCACCGACCACCACCCTCCACCGTAGGCTAAACCTTTTCAGGCACTCCGACCTAATGACCACCATTGCACCGCTCTCATTTCCCTTCTTCCATCTCAAGTTTATCTCTCCTCTCAAGTGGAAAATGGGGGGAGGGGGGAACGTGGCAGACTCGCGTTGGATGGTCGGGGTGGCACCGGCGCAGCCCAAGTCGCCCGGCGGTGACTGCATCGACTGCGGTGGTCATTGGTGCTGACTGCTGAGTGGCGGTGGTTTCGTGATGGTTGAAGGATGGGGATAGGGGAAGGAGAGATGAAAGAGAAAGCCAAGGGTTTTGGGTGGTTTGTTTATTTACTTTTTATGCCCTTGTTTAAATGATTCTATTCCAGGATTGAGTTAAACAAAAAATTTACGGCAAATGCACGTGGTGTCCCTGAGTTTTGACGTTTTGCACATGGTGTTCCTGCTTTTGAAACTACTACTCTCTGATGTCCCTCAGTTTTACACAACCCGGCACATGGTGTCCTTGGGTCTAACTCTGTTAACAGAGTTACATTAAGTGATGACGTGGACGTCATTAGTGGTTGGTGGGAAAATAATTAGTGTTGTTAATTATATTTAATAAAAATACATAAAAAATAAAAATTCTCTAAAAATTCCAAAAAAACAATGACTTCCTAACTAATGTAATTAACATAGCTCACGAAACAAAATACAATGAAACAAAATTTAAGGCAAGTAACGAAACTTCTTGTCATTCCATTGCATTTTGTTTCCATTACAAAGATTATACCAAACATCTCCTTGATATTTTAACAATAGATTGTTGATGCAAATAAATTTTAGATTTGTATTCCCTCGTTAGCATTAAAATAGATACAATATGTTTCAAACCAATTTGTATTTGTTTTTACAAACTTAGAAAGACATTACGCCAACTAGAAAAAATCAACAAATATGTTGATTACTTCCAGTCCCCCTCTAGTTTCGATCCTGGCTACGTCCCTAAAAATATATCTAACTCTTCCCTGACGAAAGACCGAACACATCTGCTAAAGCTAATGTCTGATTTTGAATAAGTCAAACGATATACTACATAAGCCAGTATGTTTGGTGTTGTGCCTTGCGCTACATTCTGATGTACCCTGCTTCTCTCCAGGTTTTGCCCCAAGAGTTCTTGACGAGCCATGACCTGTTATGGAAAGAGCTTACTCCGATCACCAAGATTGTCCGTACGAAAGCTTGCGCCAATATAAGCAAAAATAAACTTGGTATATATAACAACAACAAACTTGGTATATACAACAACAACAATAACAACCTACAATTATTCAAAAATGATTGTGGACCATTTAGAAATATTGAATAGTCATCTAGTAACCGTCGTGTGTATGCCATAAAAATTCGAAAACATTGTGGACCATTTAGAAATATTGAGATACTTTCAAAATGAGTTCTAGAAACCAAAAAAAAAAAAAAAAAAAAAAAAAAAAAAAAAAAAAAAAAAAAAAAAAAAAAAACCAAACAAAGAAAAAAGAGTCAAATAAATCCTCCGCATGGATAGAGTCCCTCCACACCATTCTATCCCACACCATCCTCTCTTCAAACCATAGGGCGCTCATATTACTTCTAATCACCCTCATCCAAGTCAAATTGGGTCTTCCCTGACCGCTAATAATATTATCACTTCCCCACCCTTCAACTCTTCTAACTGGCGCCTCACTAGCTAGGCCTCCTTCTCACATGGCCATACCAGCTTAGTCGGTTCTCCCTCATCTTGTCCTCAATGGGTGCAACCCCTACTTTCTCCCTAATAACTTCATTTCTTAACTGATCACGTCTTGTAATCCACACATCCACCGTATCATGCGCATCTCCGCCATACTCATCTTATGAACGTGACACTGTTTCACGGCCCAACATTTTGTGCCATATAACAGTGCCAGCCCGATTTCTGTTCGATAAAACTTACCCTTCAACTTATTGAGCATCCCTTGATCACAGCGAAACCCTGTGGCATTCTTCCACTTTAACCAAACTAATTTGATCCTATGGGCCACATCTCCATCCAATTCTCCATCATTTTGAAGAATCAATCCCAAATATCGAAAGAATTCTGATGCCTAAACAACCTTTACATCCAACATGATCGTCCCTATCTCTGGGCGCCTGATCCCGCTCAACTTACACTCCAGATACTTGGTCTTGCTCCAACTCAACCGAAACCCTCTAGACTCCAAAGTGTGCCTCCATAGTTCCAACCTCCTTTCTAGATCTTTTTTCTTTTCTGAAATCAACACTATATCATCTGCGAACATCATGCACGATGGTATATCATCCTAGATTGACCTCGTCAATTCGTCCATGACTATAGCGAAGAGAAACGGACTAAGTGCTGATCCTTGGTGCACTCCAATCGTAATAGGGAACTCTTCTGACTTCCCTACACTAGTCCGAACACTCGTACTAGCTCCCTCATACATGTCCTTAATGATGTTAATATATTTTTGCGGAACTCCTTTCTTAGTTAGGGCCCACCAAAACATTTCCCTTGGAACCTTGTCATACGCCTTCTCCAAATCAATGAACACCATGTGTAAGTCATTCTTCCTATCCAAATAAGTCTTCATTGTCGTCTTATGAGATGAATTGTCTCCATAGTTGACCTTCCCGGCATGAATCTAAATTGATTCTCCAAAATCTTCACAGTACACTTCTTTTGAATTTATGCTCGGTCACCCATTCCCAAAGTTTCACTATATGACCCATCAACTTGATCCTGCGATAGTTGTCACATTCCTGAACATCCCCTTTGTTCTTATACAGAGGGACCAAAGTGCTTTTCATCCACTCCACCGACATCTTATTACCTCTCCAAGTCATGTTGAATAGCGTTGTCAGCCATTCTACACCTTTGTCTCCTAAGCACCTCCAAACCTCAATAGGTATGCCGTTTGGCCACACTGCTTTTTTCCGCCCCATGTTTTTTAGAGTCATCCTCACTTCTCCCTTCTGGATTCTCCGCATGAACTCTCGGTTAACAATACCTAAATCAATGTTCACATTTCCAATACCACTCACTTGATCACCATTGAACAATTTATCAAAGTACGACCTCCATCTCTTCGTGTTCTCCTTATCATCAACAAAACACTTTGATCGACATCTATAACGCATTTCACTCTACCAATGTCCCGAGTCCACTTATCCCTTATACGCGCAATTGTGTAGATATCCTTCTCTCCTTCCTTGGTGTCCCATCTAGTACAGAGGTCTTGGTTCACCTTTCTTCTTGCGTCTCTTACCGCTTTCTTTGCTGCTCTCTTTGCCTCTCTATACTTCTCGTAGTTCTCCTCACTTCTTTCTTTCCCCAAAATCTTATAACATTTCCGCTTGTTCCTTATCGCTTGTTGTACTTCCTCATTCCACCAAGATGTATCCTTACGCGGTGGTGCCTTCCCCTTAGATTATGCGAAAACCTTTTTTGCCACCTCTTTTACTTTATGCGCCATAGTAAACCGTAATGAATCTACATCGCTTTCCACATTGTGGACCAACTATCCGTCCCACTCATCTTCTCCAAGAAAGACTCCTTCTGCTCCCCTTCAAGTTTCCACCACTTAATCCTTGGCTCTACTTGTGGCCGCCTCTTCCCAAAGCATTCATTGGCTCTGAAATCAAGTACCAATAATCTATGTTGCGTAGCTGTACTCTCCCCAGGTACCACTTTGCAAGCCGTAAAGCTCTTATGCCAAGCATTCCTTAGCAGAAAGAAGTCAACCTGACTCGCATTACTTCCGCTCTTGTATGTCATCAAGTGGGACTCTCTCTTCTCGAACCATGTGTTCTTTATACCCATGTCATATGCCAACGCAAAATCCAAAGTAACAGCTCCTCCATTTTTCGACCCATAGTCAAAACCTCCATGCATGCTTTCAAAGTTGTGCCGCCTTGATCGCTCATGCCCATTAAGGTCCTCACCAATAATCAAATTCTCCCTACTAGGAACCCCTTGCACCACCTTGATCATCTAGCTCCTCCCAAAATTTCTGACGAATAGATGTATCCAATCCAATTTGTGGTGCATAAGCACTTACAATAGTCATAATCTAATTCCCTATGACTGTCATAATGCGATCGCTCTTCCTCGAAACCTCCACCACATCATCTATGTACTCTTTATCATTAATGATAAAACTTGGTAAATAGATAATATACTAAAATTTGCATTGTGGTGAATGCCGATATGGAAGATCTTTATGGAATTTCAATTGTTTGAACATAATTTACAAGAGTAATCTGGCATAATATTATATGGTACAAGTGATCATCTGCTCCTGAGTGCCGTACTACATATTACAGAGATCAACAAATCCCAATATACATTATCTGAGGCCTTTTGAACATCAAATTACGAGAATACAACCATACCAATGGTAAATCAGTGGAATATGTGTACGACTATGCGTCGTGTAAGGGATGCGACCAGTAATACACGACGCCCTTCATAGCCCTGCTCAGCTGCTGCAAGGTTATCTATGAACTGCTCTTTACGACATTTGCAAATGCCCAATGTGGCTTTGCTGGTGTACGCTTCAATGCTGGGACTTGTAGCGGGTTGTTCTTCCCCTGTTGCATTGACACAGAACATGATCAAAATCATACAAAATTACAATGACAGAAGTCGATACCAATTAAGAAGATTAAACATAGATTGTTTTTGAGAACTTGCAAGTATCAGATGTCAATTATTGTGTATCTTAACACATTATGTAAAACACGGGAGGGAGAAGTCCTTACCAATGAGCAGGTACCGGCGTAGATGTTGCAGACGGGGTAGTCATGAGGACAGCAACTGTAATGATCTTCACAGCAGGTGGCTGCTTCAAGAGGGCAGCAACCCCACTCGAAGCAATAGTTGCCATACTCAAAGAGACAGCAGCAGGTGGTGCTCTCTTCACAGGAGTAGTAGTCGTCACACACACTGGGAGGTGAGACTGGAGACGGTGGTGATGGACCTGGATTGGGTGGGTTCAGACCATCCTTGGTTGGGTAAGAGGCTTCCATTGCAATACCACATAAGCCAGTATATTTGGTGTTGCGCTGCATTCTGATGTAGCCTTCTTCTCCCCAGGATTTGCCCCACGAGTTCTTGACGATCCAATAATCTAATCCGTCCTCTGAACCATACCCGACTGCTGCAACACCGTGGTCCAGTGCTGTTCCACATTTACCCGTGAATATACCCTGAAAATAACAACAGGAATTAAACTGATTACTTAGTACCACTTAGAAACAGGAAACCAGTACTTGCAGCAACAATAAAATGCGAAACACTTCAATTTCTTACCGAATCATATAGCTGGAAGTCCCGTCCACCACCTTCAATAGAAACACTTACAGGCTGATTTGCTACAGCATTCTGTAGTGCTTTCTCATCATTTACAGGAACATCCTCATAGCCGTCAATTGTGACAACCTTGGCATTTTTCTGCAACCACATCATGATCAGATTCGTCATTGTTTTCATGTCATTTCTATTTAACATCTTGGAAAATGTTTACCAATTAAACTTGATGACATACCCTATATGTATCACATCTTCCATCTCTACCGGTGTAGGGATAGTCTTCTTCGGAGTCAATGCCACCATTTTTGATGATAAATTCGAACGCGTAGTCCATTAGACCACCGTTGCACCCTTCATTGTAGGAAGTGTCACACTCTACCAGCTCCTGCTCTGATAGTGAGATCAATTCACTGGTTACAATCTGATTAACACCTTCCACTGCGGCTATGGTTGAAAACGCCCAGCAGCTACCTGCATTATTCAACTAAAGTTAACTTCACATAAAATTAAAATGAGACTTCACGGTATCAGAGTGTCACTGACATTATCTAGCCATAATTTTGATATCAATCTGAGGTCCGTCGGTTGTAATACATTGTTTCATTATGAATACATCTCAAAAAAATTAATGTAATGTTTTTCTTTGAATACATTGGTAAATGAATAAATGATTAAACCTATATGGCTATACAAGTAACAAGTCACATTGGCTTAGCTTAAATGATGGTATGCATTTTTTTACTACAAAAATACTCTGACCACTAAATTAACCCTATCCTACACTCCTAGAGGTCTAAAGCTCGAACAAAAAAAAGCTCGTCTAATGTTAACGTGTATTGTAGTCGATTGTAGTAACGAGCAGTAAAAATTACTTCGCATTGAAAGATATTGAGGATAAAATTGAATTACTCCGTATAATAATAAAATTAGTTGGTAAGGTAGTAAAATTGCGTGGTGGTAGTAATATACATGTCAACATGAGGCAATTGTATACGTCTACGCATTAAACTTCTATTTTTTGACAAATGAATTTATCGCAGCAATTTTAGGTACATCATTTATGTTCATAATCTCATATTCTCATCTACCTCGTAGTAAATTCACGAAAATATTTTATTTCAAAAAAAAAAAAAAAAAATCACAAAAATATTGATCTTGATGTTTTTTTTTCTTTCTTGTTTTGAAGGGTGATCTTGATGTTAAAGGACTACAATATCCTAAAATATCAGTTGAATTCATCACTCAATTTTAAACGGGTAAGGATCTCCATCTCTACTTGGTAGAGTTTGCCTAAAAAGGCAAGAATAATTTTTTTAACAATTTATTTGTGACAATCAAAATTCTTTTTTTTGTCTTATTATTTGTTTAGGTAAACTCTA
The DNA here is from genome assembly GCA_038382645.1 of Spergularia azorica. Lineage (NCBI taxonomy): Eukaryota > Viridiplantae > Streptophyta > Magnoliopsida > Caryophyllales > Caryophyllaceae > Spergularia > Spergularia azorica. The sequence continues at coordinate 9,722 of JBBYHQ010348338.1, forward strand.
CCAACTCTACCAAAAAACAAATAGGATCTCAACACATTTTAAACATAGAAAACATACTCTGTTGACAATAAACATTTCTCTCTTTCTTTAGTTAATAGCCGTCAATCGAATCTTGAATAATCGCTGACGTAGATGTAAGAATCTAACACATACAAGAAATCAAGAAAATTCGGCCCCACTAGCAACTACCACATTACGTGAGGTGATATTAATTTAGGCTATTTGTATACATTACCAAACATATATGAGGGGTAATTTGAGTATTAATATTACTTTATTTGGTGAGATTGAGGAGAGAGAAATATAAATATGGTGGGACAAATGATAAAAAATGAATACATATACATTTGCAAATGTATATCCATATACAAATAGCCTTTTTCTTAATCATATATTCACTAGTTTACTACCCGGGCTACGCCCAGAATAGATTTTATCATTTATTTCTTTGTAAACAAATAATTTTATCAATAAATTTTATCAATTATAAAACTTGCACTTTCAATATAGAAGATGTAGTTCCAGTTCAAATGAGTAATAAGGAAGGTACATTACAGTAAGGTAAAGATGAAATCAATTGATAATAAATATTGATTTTTTATAATAATATAAATATTATGGATGATACTAATTTTTTGATATTGAAAACGTCACTTATATATCATATAATATATGGAATGTCTATCTACACTCTTTACCACCATAAATGATAATTTAAATGATTTTTGTAGGTGAAAATTAAAGAGACATGCCACGTGGCATGACGGAAACCCTGACTGAAGCCGGTGAACGTGGTCGTTGCCTCTAACACAGCTTTTAATATATAATATAAGATATTATGATGATAAAAATTAGTGGGCCAGTAGCCATAAACCACCACAATAATTGGATTGCCTACCAATAGAGTGCTTGCAGAATATTCAAACAGTGGGCCACTTATCTTGCAATATTATCTCTGTGATGTTTCGTATTTAAACTTTCAACTTAATATGTCAATTAACGAATAACGATTTTTGTCAAACATTTTCGCATCAAAGCAAAATTAATTTTATGGAGTTGATGAATCTACTTTCATCCCAATAAACAGTTTTTCGCAAAATCACTAGTCATTTCTTATTTTGTCTCGTATGTTTTCTAAACCAAATGCAAAGAACCTAATGAAATGGAGGGAGTATGTGATAAACAATTTGCATAATACAGAGTAATCAGTAATCTATTGGAAATATTAAATACGTATTATCTTATACTGTTTGTCCGTGTCTCATCAGTTTTTTTAGGATGACCATTTACTCTTCCTTTGCACTAATCTAATCTATTTCACTATTTAGATAATCATCAACTTGGTCAATAATTACTTGTGTAGTACAGTATATTGTAAAGTATACTTTGAGCAATTATTCTATGATATTCAAGTCGTCATCATCACTAAAAGTAAATTCTATCAAATATGTCAATAATTAACAGTACCAAAAAGATGAGAATTATAAATCATGTCATAGTGGATGATTATGTCAATCAAAATTGTTAATCATGCTAAGGGTTGATCCTTCACGCACCACTAAATTAATTACTTAAAAAGAAAATTAAAATTAAGGACGAAAAAAATGAGAAGTTGAAGATATGTATAGTTACCACAGCTTCCTTGATCTTTGACTTCAACGACAGCCCCCTTCTCCCTCCAATCAACACTCTCCGGCAAAGAATCGCCAGCCCGAAAAGCGTAACGATCACTCTTCGACCGACCCGAACGGCTCTTGGGCCTCGGCCGGGTTCCCAAGTATGTTGATCGGTATTCCTCGTTGGTCATATCAGCAAACCTGTTAAGCCCAAGCTTGTAACTAAGGTTCTTAGAGTTACTTTCTTCGATGTAGCGGAGGTTATCTTTGAATATCCCGAACCGGCGATCTTTTTCGCCTAGAGCGTTGTAGTTCTTGCCGTGTTTGACAAGCCATGACTCGTACAAAGACATAAGTTCATCCTCGGACCGACCGGCGGCAGGGTGGTCGTCATGGTGATGATCAAATGAAATGATTGACATATCCAGGGCTGTGGTAAGTACCATAAGCATGGAAAGTGTGGTGAATATTGTTAAGTTAGAAGGACCCATTTTGTTGGAACTCTTTTTTGGTTTGGGGAAAGGAATGACAAAGTGATGGGAGACTGATGAGTTTTGGTACGAAACTCTTGTGAATTTATAACATCATGATACCATATGGCCAAAGCTTGATTGGGTGATTGGAATAAATGTTTGGTCTTTATTTCGATCAAAACAATGCATATAAAACAGAAGTTCTAGGGTGCTTGATAAGTATCACAAAGTACCATACTAAATCTTTCTTAAATAAATATATTAATTTATTAAAAAGTAAAAAATTATCAAAATATATTAGATATAGTTTGTACCATATATATGTAAGCATAAAATTTTAAATAAA
>JBBYHQ010348359.1:0-12154 GCA_038382645.1 Spergularia azorica
TCCTGTTGTAGTTACTGAATGATGAGTTCACATCAGCTGCTTAACCTCACTCGTCCAGCTCTGGTCCTTCTTTTAGGGGTGTTTTTGACTGGGAGTAACAATTAGTAGCTGTTGTGACCTTTGGCCATGTGTAAAATATTTTCGATCTCTTCCATTGATGTAGTCTAATGAGCTATGTGGAGGAATTAAACATGTAAGTACTTCATCAATACAGTTTTGAACCTGGCATCTTGGTCTCATTTGCTTTGCTTGTGGAACGCTGACTTCTGACTATCGATAGAGCATTGTCATCCTTTTGACTTTACACTAATTACAAGACATCCTTGGCTTAAGTTGTGGCATCAATGTGTTCTGTACTCCCACTACTTCAATGTTTTGTTATAGGTCTTTGCTTGCAGATAAAAGAATTATCGAAGTAAATCAGATTGGCCTTAACTTACTGTTGTTTGAAATTTTCACCTGCGAGAGAATACGAGCTGGAAAAATAAGGTAGGAACATGTGAGGCCATAGGAACTAGCGAGATGATTCAACTGTTGAATGTATAACTCTCTATCTTTGAACTAAGAATCTTATCATAAGCAAAATTCAACATGATTCGAGCATTCTAGTTACTCGAAAGCTTAGGGAAAAGAAGTATGCTTGCTAAGAGAGGGATCCACCAGTTCATTTGTTATACATATAAATGAGGGTTGGTTATTGATTGAATCTTAACTTGTTCTGAAACAGGTTCTGAGCTGCAGTAGCTCTTGCATCTATCTGTTTTGTTATTTCATAGTTACATTACTTACATACACAAAGATTTACTTTTCTCATTGGTGAACAGGGATTTTGCTTTTGGTTATCTATCTGTTTTAACTCATTTGAATTTTTGCTTATCTGATTGCTCAACTCTAAAAAGGTTGATCATACCAACAGTTTCTATATACTTGATTTTGAAATGCTTTAGACAGTTGGACTATTGGTTCGCCATGCTGATCTATTTTTGTGTTTTTGATTCTGAACAATGTATGGAAAGCTGCACGTTTCTAGCCCTCCTCACGTACTCTACAGTCTTACTTTGAAGATAGTGTGGTCTCAAACTAGACTGATAGCCTATACCTCAAAGTGATGTAGGCTCTTCTAATCCATGTAGATTCGTGCCTTATTGTTAAGAAATTTTGTTTATGAAATAAGTATTCTTAAAAAGCTTCCTTGTAGCTGTGTATTCAAACAAGAAGCAGACTCTCAGTCAGTTGAGAATGGTTAAGGATTACGCTGCCTGCATCTACTGATAACTAGCCCGATGGCAGGATCTGCAGTGTGCTGTGTTGCAAGTAGCATGCTGACTTGTAGACCACGCTTATTACCTTTTTGCTGATTTCAAATCCCTTTGTCACTAACTAAGCGTATAATGGCTCCTTTCAGCTGGTCAATTATTATTTACTGATTCTCATTTTTCGCTTTATGCAAATATATACCTTCAGTCTTGCATTTTGTTAGGGTATACATGCTTGTTCTGCTTTTGAAAATCTGTAATAAGTTTATGAAAGCTCGCGCAGATATATCTGGCCCTGGATGATGCTACTCCTCTTCACTGCATTATGCTTTTGCGTTCAAACTTCTTCTCCTTTTTTTTTTAAATAATTGTGGTGGTCTTTTTTGGTTAATTTTCGTATGAATTCCTGCTTGTGGTAGGAATGTAGGATTAGTTCTGAGAGAAATTTTTTTATTCTGCTATGGATTCTGATGTAAACTACTGTACTTCACTAGTGAAATTAAAATGGCCATGTTTACTAGGATGAGTTTTGCACAGTTTCAGACTTTCATTTTCCCATTCCAGTGATTATTACATATGATAGCTATGGATTCTGGCTTATGTATGCTAACAGAATACAATCATCAAACTTTTCTATTTGAGTGAGTCTCTGGTTTCAGCATCTACAAAGTTATAGTTGCGCCAACTGTCTGATGCTGATTGGAGTGCAATCGGTAGCATATGGGCTGTAGCTTCTGCTCGCTATGATGGCATTCGCGGCTTGAGTTGGGTGGAAGGAATCCCAGAATACATACTGATCTCTATTTGTACATGGTTGCTGCAAAGGAAGACAGGTAAGTTCCCCTCCATCTTTCCCATTTCCGCAACATGCCATACTTGCTTCATTAAACCCTGGAACAGACAGCAGCAATGCTAGCTTGTTAGCAAGTGTTGCTTTCAAAAGTAGGAACTTTTGTGGTTTCCATGTCAGATAAGGTGGTATTTAGTCTAGTTTTCTCACCAAAATTGGAAGGATTGTGGATCATGTCGTTGAAGAGATTATAAACATTCTGATAGACGAAGATAGAACCTGGAAGGGTATTGTTAAGTGTACTCGTCACTCGAACTAGACGACTATTGAACATAGAGATGTAGTCATTGATCTGCTCTACGCAATTGTTATCTTTTGATTTCGATAAAAATGCAGGTATACAACCTAAGGGACCTGAGCCAACCAGTACCATTTTCCTTGCACCTAGCCTGTACAAATTCTACAACAAAAAAATAGACATGGTGAGGATACAGAGTTAGGATTCATGTAAAATGCGTTGTGAGATAATACAACATTATAATGTTATGTCTATTACCAGATATGTAGTACGTACTGTGTAAATGCTGAGACGATAATGAGATTTCAAAAAAAAAAAAAACTGATAATAGACTTGCTACTTAGTGGTAAGGCATTTCTGCAGATTAGTTGCTTACTTGCTTCTAGTGTTTGTAATATGCGACGAAAATCTGATACTAGTCTATTGTCACTAAACTTACCCAGAAACTCCAGATTTATCAAGGAAACATAACTCATGTATAAAGATGCGTAAATTTCATAGCTATAAACAAAACGAATCTGTCAGGCGGAATAGGTCTACCGTGAGCTGGGTTGAAAGTGTATTCATGAGGAGATCAGCAAAGGCTTGTCCGCTGTAGATACGGCTGCTGTCATATCTATCAGGCATGAGATAATTGTTGAGGTAGTCATTGCCTCCAATGTTGAGCAGAAACACTGATTTCGCGAGGTACTGGGCTAGTGCATCCTGGTCCTGAAACAGTTCTGGTAGTTTCAGAGTAACCGTTGTCTGAAACTGTGTTATCTGGCCATTTAAGCTTGTTCGTTGCCCCTGAACAAGTTCCATGTTAGATAGTAATAAAATTTTAGCTAAAACAAATAGTGATTGTCGTTGATTCTCCTAGTTATCATTTATGAACAACATTTCCACTCTCTACTTTTCCCCCTTTGCATGTTGTTCAGTTTACTTAGAGATGTATCATCTGGGGTTGTGCATGATATGTGATTTGTCAATTATAAAGATTTGCATGAAAATGGATATCGAGCTTACATAATGTCTTCCAGTTTCATCAAGAATCCCTGCTGCTGCTGATGCATAGTTGATTCCTCTCAGCATGTTACTTCCAGTCGTCAGCAGAGAGAAGTATGGTGGTATGTACGGCAATCCCAGGTACCGAGCTTTTTAAAGAACAAGAAGGGGTTCAAGTCAGAATAAAGTAGCAAATTAGAGTAAATGAAGCAATGTGCAGACTTTAAATTACCTCCATAGTCAACTACAGTAAGGCCATTGCTGAACCTTCCTGTCGGGCCTCCAGCATCTATCCCGTATGGGAAGTAGTTGGCCTTTGCCGAGGTGAGCATGTAATTGTTGTTCCCGTTGTCTATCAGGGAATCGCCAAAGATGAACATGGCTGGGGTAAGCGGAGAAGTGACAGCACCATCCTGAGCATTAGCAAAGACAGAAAGCTCAGGTAAGAACACCCCGAAAAATACTGTTATAAATGTCGCTCTCAATTCCTCCATTTCTTTCTCTTGCTCTTTTCTAAATCTTCCTAGGATCTGACTGTGGAGTGAGCTTGTTTGAGTTGCTCTATATAGTCGTGATAAAGTGCTCCGAGTTATAACTCATGAGGGGTATTTGAGTACTTCTGACATCCTGTTAGTGAGGCTGTGTTCTTGATCTACCAATCATGGTGAAATTTTGAGCTTTGGACCACATTCTATTTACACTTGTTTTTACAGTTAGATTTGACTGAATGCAATAAATTTCACTTTTTAATGCGAACTTATGACACATAGGACTGTAGGAGTATGTAATGCACTCATGAAATAGGTCATGGGAACTGTAGAGGTTGCAGAAAATGGGTAAAAACTGAGTAAATGCTAGTCTCTTCCTCTGTTTCCAGCTGTGGTTATTTTTCTGCTACTGGCCATGCTTTGTGTTGCTACTTCCCCAATTTCCGAAGGTAGTAACTTATTTATGTTGTTCCCCCTATACTTCATGTGATATGTTTAACTGGGTGACAGAACTCAGACTGCAAGAGCAAGGAACTACCAGTCTATATATGAAGACTGGCATTTTTTCTTCGGGGGGTGAGCTTTTTTCTTGGGATACGCAATTTTCATTATGGGTCATCTGTAAGCGTCCTATCTCTCAACATAGGGGCACTAAGGGGTAATGCTGTTGTTATGGGGTGAGCTTTAAAGGAAGCAAGTTGAAAACTTCACCCCAAAGGTTAAAAGTTTAATTTATCCTACCGTAGGATTGTCTTACCCAATAATGTCCATATACGCTGTTATCTTTGGGGAAGGAGTTCTTTGCCGAAGGTAAAATTAACTCGCAAAATTTACTAGCATCCTAAAATAGGATGTGTCATCTTCACTTAGGGCATGGTGCGGAGAGAGGGTTCTTTCTAATTATGGTAAAGACATTGTTAAAGACATTGTTATTCTGGTATTCCTCGCATGTTTTCTGATCGGTGACTGGAATGTACTGTTCGCAGCTTATTGGATTTCTGATCTGAGACTAGAACCTGAACCTGTTGGAATTATAACCAAGTACCCAAGATCGGGTGACGCCCGCCAGCCAGCCGTAAACCTACCTTGTACCTGGTGAGTAATTTTGTGTGGTCACTTATTATGTCAATCTATCTTATAATGTAGGAGTATGAATTCTCTTCAAGTTCGTCCTTTTCATAGACATGACCATATTCAATATCAAACAACTTACCAACCAACTTTGCCAGTCTTGGCACCTGCAGAACTCAGAATTGCACGTACACCTACCTGATGCTGTAACAGCGTTATTATGACGACAAATACTAGTATGTCGTGCTTCCTCATTTTATTTCAATTCTTTACCTTTTGGTTTGAACATCGTCTCTCACGTATTCACACCAAACGTAAAGTATTTAATAAAACCGAGGGGGTACAAACACATTATCCCTGCATGAACTTGTCAGCTAAATCTGAACCTTGGTGTTGAATTTTCTTTCCTGCTGTCACTTTTAAGAAAAATCCCTTTTCACTTTTCACCCTTCATTTTACCAGCTACTCTCCACTTAATATTGTCAACTTTGTCGGTAGAAGGTAAAATAGTGGAATTCAAAGGAACGCCAAACATTAATATACATAGAATTCGAGATGAAATTTCAGTTTTCCTAATTTGTGTTGGCGATAATAATAAGTTAAATCGTTATAAAACATCTCATTTGTGTAAAACCGTATTATTAACATCGTTGTATTGACATTTTGAAGATTTGGAGAGAGGTGAGTCAGCTAATAAAGTATTTCAACAAGTGATAAATTTGTGTAAAAAAATGAACCTTGTAACTTGGGAACTATACTTAGTCGCAAACGGAGTGTGTCGTGTGTGTGGCGCTTTGTAGTAAATGGGGTTAATTCTTTAGGAATCCAAGACACGGCCGGCATTGCCTTGGTAATGGGAGCCACGCAGTGTCGTCTCTGAATAACATGCGTCCCCCTTCTCTTGTTTTGACATGAGTTACACTGTCGGAGTCATCGGATTGTTAACTTTTAGTTTGAATTTCTCTCATATATATCGAGATTTTTCGTGTGTGTTTCTGACTTCATCTATCTTTGAGAGAAAGTTTTGAGTGTATCGATATGTTTGGGTGTAGCTAGTAGGAGTAGATTGTTAGGCATCAATAGAGTCAAGTCTACCAGGAATTCGCTATAGGATCGTCTAAGTATTTCATGAGGAATGTGTTATAACTTATAACCAATAAACAGACGGAAGATAACACAAGATCGATCAATCCTTAACATGTGCCTAATGAGACTTGGTAGCGCATCACACTAATCTCAAGAAGGAACCATGGTGAAATTGGGGCACGAGCCCTCTTGTTTGTAACTTATGCTCGATACACATTTTTGTGATTTTGTACGATCTATTAAACCTATGCATTATCAACCACTTGACTATGTACCTTAGCTCTCAATTTAATGGTAGTGCTCCTTTGGGAAACATGCCCAACTTGGTACGTACTCTACCATTTAGTCACTTAGATTCATCGATTCATCAAAACTTTGCTACTATGTAAGGAATTTTCTACTCTTCTTAGATTTATCATGCATTGTGTATTTCGTTAATCAACAATTGAAACTAATTACATAGTTACATAAGTTTTTAGTATCTAGACAAATTCCTCAAGAGAGAATCCAAGGTATTTGATGTCGAACAATGAACAATATTTTTCACAATTCTAGATCTATTTTGGTGGGGGAGTAACAAATCCGAGTGTTCATAACTCTAATAACGCGTCTGTCTACTAACAATTAATATAAGATGTGCATTATTGTTGCAATGTATGGTATACGGAGTACTAATGTTTCATTGATATCACATTTGTAGATATCAACTAGTTTGGTTAATAAAGTTATCAACACATCGGTCTCATTATTTGTGTATGGTGAACAGTTATCGACAATCGCCCTTTAAATTATTTTAGCAAAAACAAAAAGGAAAATAACAAACCAGTGGTCGAAGAAGCGTGGCTCAGTCCATTGACCCAAAAAAAAAAAAGATCAAATTGGACTATTTCCATTGTGTTTGAACATAATGAGTATTTAATCACTGACAAAAAGTTCATTTAGAAGGTTTTGACCTTATTAGTAGTGACTTATCATTGAACTGCGAACCATACTGTTTGTATACTTTGATTTTTACCATATGTTTTGTTTATTTGTTCACTTTAATATCATCTTACTCATAACAGCTGTTTGCTTAACCAGCCATGCATTGTCCCTGTACTCAAACATGCATTGCATGTACTAATCCCTTAGCTTCCTTTTGTGGTGAATTGTATATATATCGAGTAGTAATTCATCAAATTCTAATTAATGCCAACACACAAGAAAAGAGAGTTTTCGGCTACTTACGATACAAGGAAAACAACGATACAAGTGTGATCTATAGATCTTATTAAAAGTATCACTCTTAACGCCCTTACTAGTTGAACTAGAAATATAATGACACTCTTAACGGCCTTACTAGTTGAACTAGAAATATAATGACTCGGGGTTTCAAGCAGGATATGGATTGGAGCTTCACATGCAAATGACAAACCTCTACAAAATCCCGTTATCTTATAGAGAGGTAGATAATCTAGATATACGAGTATTATTCCAACTAAATCACGTACGTGACAATGTGAGATACTTGTATAGTATAGTAGTAGAGTAGTAGTATATTTCTGCTGGCTCACATCGTAGCTGATTCAACTCAGAATCTTGAGTGACCGCATTCAAACTTAAAAGCATAAAGAACAATATAACTTCTGTAAATTGTTGATACATTTTAAGTTTCCCTATGCTTTGTCCCTGTACTTGCAATCATATTCTATTAAGACACAGGTCTTGGAATTAACCCTAGCTAACTAAGCTTTGACCTTGGTCTAATCACCTACTAATTACTAATTACTCTATATAAATCCCACTTTAAGCATTCCATATTTCTCTTCTCTTCTCCATTTTGTACAATATAAATCGAAATTTCTAACTATTAAGTTTAATTAAGCGAAGTAATTATGAGGCGAAAAATGGTTTCGTTGAGGTTCACAAGTTTAATCATGGTTTCTCTATTTCTTTTGCATGCCCTAAGGAACTCCTTAGCTCATGCTCATCAAGGTGTGATTGTATATCCAAGCTTTTTTATCTTAATTAATCAATTGATCGATTATTAATTCTTTCGAGTGCTAATAAGAATCGCGAATAATCTTGTTCTAATTTACTACATCGCCTTGTAAATTTGGTTCAGCTAAGGTGGCAAACAATTTCGATACTTCGATACAAAGTGAAAATGGTGCATTTGGAAGAAAGGTACATCTTTTTTTTGTTAAAAATACTTTAATCTAGTTAATTATTGCTATTTTGCTAATTCATTTTCTTCATTTATGAATTTAATCTCTAATAATGTTATACTTCGCATATAAGAAGCCACGCATTTGAGTCATTGAGGTAACGTTGATCATTTTCGTGATTTAATCTAACTCGACAGGCAAAATTATTTGATCAAGAACTAGCTCGCCCTAATAATGAAGTTGTGAAGGCGAAAAAGGCGGCTATAGGAGGTAGGAAGATGGTTAATGTAGCTCATGAAGTTGAAGAGGGTGATAGTAGAGTGATGAAGAAGGCAACACCCATGGTTGTTACAGGTGCTGCTAAAGTTAATGATTCCATTGGATTTGAAGTGAAAGGGGATCTTGATCATATGCTTAATAAAGTTAATGATGATAGTAATGATCATCATAGCTCTATGAAGTTGAATGAAGCTTTTAGTACTCTTGATTATCGCGGCCCTCGATCACACCCTTCTAAGCATCATTGATTTTGAACCTACCCTATGAGTTAGTCTATTGTAGAATAGTGTACATTATCTCAAATCTCGAGTCTAAACCCGTTCTATGCAACTATATATTCTTTCCATTCAAATCTAAACTTTCTACATTTTCAAAAAGCTCACTCGTAAGGTGGACTCTGAAAGCCTTGATTTGAATGGAGAGAGTAGATGTTTTGATCGGAGGTGATTATATTAGCCTCCTCTGATCATCAATTTTTTCCCTGGCGTAGGGCAATCAAAATATCGGCATGTATATGAATGAATCTTTTATCTATATATAAAATGAAGTTCTAATCTTTGTTCCATTAATATAGAAGTCTTTGCACTTCAATTTATTCCATTGTCTCATAATCTAAGTTCTTTTTTTTTTTTTGAGGGAACATAATCTAAGTTCTTATATGATGAATTACAAGACTATTTGTTTTTCCAATATCTTTTTGGTGTCTATCTAATTTCGTAACGTTTTGATTTTGATTTTGCGTCATTTAAAGAAATCTGATTGCAAATGCAGGAAACGAAGAGATCAATGCATTCTTGGAAAACTCTCGTAGGAAATCTCTTAATCATGGCTCACAATATCAGGTATTTACATTCCTCATTTGTAGTACCTTGTTACTTCTTAGACTGTTTGGCTCCTGCCTATAGCGAGATAGGAAATGATCAAATTTATGCAGAAACATATAGAGAGACTATTTCCAGATGATCCAATAGTTCACTGTTTAATTTCTACCAAAAAAATCTTAGGGAGCATGTCATGTTAAAGTTTCACATTAGCTTGTAATCTAATTTCTTGCTTCTCCTCTGATAATCATCAGAAATCATCACACACATTTTCAGTCAAGAACAACAAGCAAGGGACGACTGATCAAGAACAAAAACCGCCTAGCGCGAAAATGGATGAAAGACAGAGATTTATAAAGGAAGCTAAAGAGATAATGAAGTTGATGCATAGAGATTATGGAAGAAGATGGAACCCTGCTAAGAGGAAACCACCCATTAACAACCAAAGTCCCATGCACTAAATATAAAGATCCAAACTCCAAAAGTAGATTAAATACTTAATTAGGTAGTATAAGCTAAGGTGTTCACAATTTTGTGCCCTATACTATATAGTGAACCCCTTTACTGTTATAGGCGGCCTTCGTTTTTGCGGCGTTTTTCTACATATAGTACTAGGAAATTAGTGTAATTTCTTTCTAGGATACATAGATATAAAAGTTGTAAGCCTCTTTTTTTGGCATTTTTATGATCTTTACGAGTGTAGTATGTTTTATATGTGAAGTAAATAACATTATCGTAGTCTGTGCTTGATTATGTTTGTTTTGAGAAGAATAGAGTACATACCTACTATGCTACTCGATCCATCGATTAAGACGATGCCTTCTGATCAATGAAATATCGACCATCGTCGAAAACATGAGTGATGCCGTTAAGGCCCTATATACATCATCGTTTGTTTTGGTACTACTTCTATATCTTAGATACGGAGTATTTTGTTTAGTAGTATAATTTCTCTCAAATATTTAACACATCTAACAATTTAAGAAAACGGAGGGTGTAATCGTGACATGTAGAAGACGAGGATGGTATTTTAAGCTGCAACAAGTTGGGCTATATTCATAGGAGTGCAGAAGGTTGAGTTGTTGATGCACGGAATAGCCAGCTTTGAGTAAAGGGCCTCAGTAGAATGGGCCTTATCCCAGTTCATGTATTCATTGGGCTTTTGGCATCCCGTGGCCCATGGAAAGCATTGATAATCGAATAATATTACTGCGCAACATGGATCCCCAACATTTTTTAATCCTGCATTTTCACAAATCACGAGTAAATTTTTCGGTTTTTAGGTTCCCTATGATTCAACTTGAAAAGTGATCCGAATCAGATATCATAACTTTCGATGAAATTAGTTTAGAATGCTTACCGTGTTTAGTTGGGTTTTTAAAAATATCATAAGTGTGCACGTAGCTCTTCCCACGAGTGAGTACTCGTGTAGGATAAGCAAGGGTAAGATTTTGAATCATCAAAGCAAGTTTGTTGTTGAAAATTGCTGCATTTGCATTCTTATTCTCATCACAGAACAATCCCCAACTGGAATACATAGGAAAGCAACCAAGCTCGGGGATGTCAAACACCACCATTTTCCTCGCTCCTAACTTGAATAGCGTCTAAATGTGTGCATGCAAGCAGAGTGAGACGATTTAAGGTGTTAATATCGCTATTCATCTATTGTAGTCGGACTTACATGTATAATAATTCCGATAATCAATTTCCGTAACATATGGATCACATTTACTCCTTTATTCAAATTGAAATAACACAAACTCATACAGAGTAAGAGTATTTGATTCGATATTACCTCTAGATTTTGTGATAGCCTAGAAATAAGGAGTTGGGCAAAGTCGTCGGGATTGTAGAGGCTTGGTCTAACAAAATAGTTGACAAGGTAATCATTACTGCCCATCCACATAAAGAAAATAGAATTTGACAAGTGTTCATGAAGTTGTGTTGTATTGAAACGTAATTTCAGTTCCGTATGTATTGTTGTTTCGAATAATCTCACTTGTTCCGCCAAACCCAAACATCCCTGTAAAAATTATTATAGTTTTATGTTTAGACTTTAGATTCATAAATGTCTCATCAAGCTAATTTAAGCATGTATAGATTCAGCCTATTCCTAAGGAGTATGACTTTGTTAATTCATTGCAAATCATCAATCAATTGTAATAAAGTAGATAAATTCAAGCGAATTCTCATAACTTCCAAATTCCAATTACATAAACTTTAATAAATTCACTTGAGATATAGAAAGGGTTTTCTTACAATTGGGCTCGTCTCCGGAAGAATTCCGCAACCAATAGATCCATAATTGTACCCAATAAGGGACTTAGGCCGGTCTGGTTGTTTATAAGGTGGAGGATAATGTGGCAATCCAAGATATTCAGCTGTGCGAAGCAAAAATCAGCTGATCATGTCTTACACATCTATATCACGAAATTAGATAATCATTTTACATCTACGACATAATGATATAAAAAAAACACATATATCGGAACACAAGATTTGCACCGCCTCTCGATCACCAGACCTCTTAATTAGTGACTATAGTGAGCATATAGTCGACCATACTTCCATTCCATATATATATATATATATATATATACACGAATATACCTATAAAATCCGGGACAACTTTGCCATTAGTAGCTCTTCCGGTGAAGCCGCCAGGGAATATGTTACCATAAGGAGTGTAATTGGCCTTAGCCGCGAAGGGCACATTCAACCAATTGTTATTACCATTATCAACCAACGAGTCTCCGAACACGTACAAGGCCGGAGCTTGAGGTTGTGTAACTTTGAAGAAATCTAAGAAACTTCTTCAAGAAGACTAACTAGAAATATTGTAGAAGCCATTAGAAGAGAGAAGAAATCAGTTATTTCTCATTAATTCTCAATGTAGAAGTACAAGCACTATTTATATCAATCTAATTACAA
>JBBYHQ010348370.1:0-12154 GCA_038382645.1 Spergularia azorica
TGCTTATGAATTATGAGTATATATAAACTTGTTCCCCACTCATTTTACCCTATGCTTTCACTTGGTGCTTTCTCTTTTCCTAAAGCCCAATTTGAACTAGTAAACATATCATACATTATAAGCTCTTCCAAATTCTAGTCATTTTGAATCACTACATACCAAAAAGTGTTACACAAATTCGATTTCGAAACAAGTTAGGTGCTCGTTTGTACATTTTTGCGAGAATGAAGGTGATGAAAACACCGAGTTTATTGAAGAAATTAATTGCGGCATTGTCTAACAAAACAAGCGAGTTAAGAATACGTATAATGATATTCTTTCTCCTACACAAAAACATAGATAAAACGTCCTTAACCCACTCACTTCAAGCTCTTGTTTCGCAATCGGGGTCGTCTCACCATCCCCACCACAACCACCACCACCATCACAAGAAGAAACACGACGACGATGTCGTAGTAGAAGAAGAGAGCAAAACTAGCTTGTTGATGCACTACAACGAAGAAGCCACAACCAAAAACATGCATGTTTTTACGAGCGACAATTATATTGAAGCAGATGGCGGCAGTGATACCGAAAGCGTGCTAAGTACGCAAGAAAGTTACGAGGATGAGGAGCAACCAGCAAGCGAGCAGACGCACGTACTGTTCCAGGAGTCAGAGGAGGAGTCGTTGGAGGAGGAGACCGGCGTGCACTATGAGGAGTCGGAGGCGGTGCACGGCGGAGGAGCGGTGGAGACGGTGGAGGAGGAAGGGGAGGAAGATATAGATCAAGCGGCTGATATGTTCATACAGAGATTTAAAAGGCAGATTCAACTGCAGAAGCAGCTTTCTTTGGAGAGGCATCAAATGTTGCTCCAGTCAAATGCTTGAATTTGTATGCTTACGTACACCTACTATATTATGTCATGTTCACACACTGTCTAGCAAATTGAACTCGTAACGTGTCGTTTTATAATTACTTGAAATTGTATGATATAGTGATTGTCACAATGTTAGACTATTTTGGTCCTCAGGATAGAACTATAGAAGTATTTCATCTCTTTATTATTTCGTTTGTTTTAATCTTATAGATGTAATATCGATTAGGTGCTTGGTTCAATGATCTTGTACTAATATTATTTTTACTGTCGAAGAAAGTTAAAAAAAATGATCTTTTAATTAATATTGACGGTCATCATCAGATATCTAAGACTGTTCGTTCTTTTCAGATGATTTCAAAATTGTCTTCAACCACCAATAATTCTCGTGCCTCTACCTCGCTTACAAGCTGCCGACGATGAAAATCTTTCTTTTTTTTGGTCTCACAACAAATTTAAAAGAAACAAATTGCAAAGATTGTTGAGTTTAACCTACTCGGAAGAATGTTACGAATAATATCTAATAACACCATAGTAGAGTATACTACAAGGGAAATGTTAAAAGGAGAAGAAAATGACTTGTGATCTACCTTAGATATGTGGATAATGTACCATTGTACCGAATTGTATGAGTTTCTTTATATCTTGATTCTTGATAACTATGTATTGATATTTCATAATCCTTAGAAAAGGGAGAAAAAAGGAAAAAAGGAGGAGAGGAATAAAGGAGAGAATAATGGCTTTGTTTCCTTTGAGGGGTTTGCTTTTATGCAGATTTGCAGTACGTTAAGAGGAAATTTTTACTAGTGATTTCCCTTGTATTGGGGGACACTACCTTTCACGGTATGCGCTTCCACACCTCTACTCGCTTTCCAGTTAAATTCTCGCCATCAGCACATAGTCTTCTCCCGTATGTAGTGTTACTGCATTGCTGGTATATCGAGTTTTTCTTTAGCAATCACGGGGTTATGAAAACATGATTGTCATTAACCACCAAAAGCGTAATACAAAACATCAGCCGCAACTCAGAAGTGAGGTTGACAATAGAACTCAGTATGGACCATGGATGGTACCAAATTAAACATTAGTATTGAGCAAAGTCCCAGCCTCCGAATGGAAGCCAAAGCATTCTTGAGGAAAAGCTTTTAGGCATTACTCAAGTGGGGTTTATGGGAAGCGTCAACAAGAAGAAAAAAGAAAAAGAACAAAACTGTGTCCTCTAATTTGACTGCAATTTGATACTGTAAAAATAAAATAAAACAAAAAAGAAAAGAAAAAAAAGACCGCAAAATTGGGAACTGTCTGAAAAGAAAAAGAAAAAAAAAAGTTGATTTAATTTAGCCTGCATTTTCTCTGCTCTCTATGACTCGGTTCTCTTTGGGCAAGGGAATGTGTGAAACCCCTGCTGCTAGCTCTAACCATGACTACATTGCCGGGTCTTACTTAGCGCTTGCCGGCCGCTTTCCTCACAGGTGGGCCGGAATCTTCATCATCAGATTGAATATCCCCATACTGCCACATTCCACTCCGGCTGGTTTTCGCCTCTTGCTGGAATTCTTCCAGTTCGTCAACGGCAGCCTTTCTTTCCTTGGTGTCCCACCTTCTGCGCTTTTCTAGTCTGGCAAATCCAACCTGAACACATGCAAAATAGTTGATCAAAAACTCACAGAGCAACCACAATACAATTCCAGTGTGATATAGTCAAAAGTAGACCGTACACACCATAAGAACTAATACTCCATGGATGTTAGCGAATTCAGTGTATGATGTTTGATTAGAATTCAGTTTTGTTCAATTTATATATTGGAAGTTAATGAAACTGCAATATGATGAACTAGCGTCATTTTTTTTAGTAGTAGAAGTTGATGAAACTGAAATCGTGAACTACCGCAGGCACATTGCTCCAATTGAATTTTGCTAAGTTCCAGAATCAAATTCAGGGAAGACTATGCACCGGTCCATAACAATTCATTTCCCCGGTAAGAAACTCTCACCCATTCAATATCCAACAGAATCATATGTCCGCTCCCCCCCACAGATAAGGTTTTCACGAAAAATAAAAATAAAAAAACTAACATGGGGCAATTAGTAAGTTACCTTTAACAAGGAAGCAGCAACGTTAGAGCTGGATTCCTCATCAACCAAAGACACCAAGAGCACTGTCCCAGTTCCTTGACCTTTAGCTTTCCCTCCTGACGTGTCTCTTTCCTCAATCACGGCGTTGAACTCCCGGGAACTGCCAAGAGTTAGCTCACTCAGGTACTCAGCTGCTTCTTGTCCATAATCCTCTTCTAAACTAGGAACCTTGACAAAAGCAAGACTGCACAGCTGAGCCAATCCAGGTGCAGAGTTTACAGAAGGAGGTACTTGGCGAAGGCGGCTATAAGGAACTACTTCTTGATTTCCATAATCGATGTAGAAAACCTCAAACTCATCGTTCGGCGATTGAGCAATGCCACCACGAGGAACGTTTACAATCTATGGTAACAAAACCAAATAATCATGTATCATGTGAGAAACACGGAATTTGGAAAATACCTTGTCTGCGCAAAAATTAGAACATCCTTTTATACTTGTCACATCTGTTGTGTAGTTATATGGTATAATGAGGGCTGCATTCTTACCATAGCTCGGTTCCATGAATTATCTGCACTAAATTGAGCAAGAACTAGATCACCCTTCTTGGGACTGAAGCTCCCAAGTACAGGTGCTTCCCCAATATCCAGGGAAGCAAGCTGCTGCTGGATGGAAGCGACCATTTGGTCAGCAACACTTTGAACATAAAACTTGCCACCATCAAGAACTTCGGTAACAACAACCTGGGATGTTGAAGAAACCAGTTCAATTTCAAACAGCAAAGCACAAGCGAATAGATTGAGGTGCTGTAAACAAAGCCAAATCTTACCTTTAGGACCTCCTTCTTCCTGGTTTCGGCAACAGATGACCCATTAGCAATTTCCTGTCCTTCGACATAATTTTCCCATATCTACAACCAGCTGATTGGTTAGATAGCGTCTTCGGAAAGTTCTAACAAGTAATTAAGTATCAGTCACACAGATGTTTACCTTCAACTTCTGCCGTTTGGCCGACTCCTCAGCTTGAGCAAGGAGATGGGACTCTGCTATTCTGTCCGCACCAAAAGAGGCTTGAAACTTCGCAAGCCCAGCTTGAAGTAACACTCCCCCCATGTTTGTTCTAGACTCCCAAAGGGATCCCAAGAAAGTTCCATTTCTATCCACAGTTTCCACTTCGATCTGATGTGCAAAAAATACATCAATTGTGTAGTGAGCACAGAAGCAAGTCTCGTCTAATAGAGAAAGCAAGTCTCATTAATTTAATAATAAAGTGAGCACATTACCTCTACATCTCTTTGCAGTATTCTTCTCCTCATCAACGCAATTGCCTCTTCAGAGTAAGGTTCACCTCGTCCAGGACACCTCACACCAGAAAGGGCAAAGGCAATACTGCATGTTTCCTTAGGAATTACTAACTTGAACCGATGGCCACTAAGTACATATTCAACAACGGCAGAAAGTCTTCTGCTTCGTTGCAAAAAGGGTAAGAAATCCTTGGTTTTCTTAGCTGATGCCTGAAATGTTTGAATAGTAGGGTGAGAATCTTTCACAATAAATACTTCAGGTAAAACATAACACAACATTACACTAGTGCCTCAAAGGCTCGGGGGGGGGGGTTAGAAAGGGTCGGATGTACGCAAGCCTTACCCCTACCTACACATAGAGAGGCTGCTTATGAAAGACCCATAATGAAAATTGCTTCGAAAATCGCACCACCTGACTGCTACTTCACCATACAAGAAGTGCAGTGTGCAGACAGTTTCGTGAGTTTGCTTAATTCCATTATATCCCAAAGCCAAAGAAAAGTTGGTCTTTGGCTCCATTGGAAATGGAACATAGGTAAGACATAACACACAGAGGGGCAAAATTGGAGAGGGGAAGATTGCTATAACAAACCGACAAGTACACAGAGATCAAACAGGCAGCACACGAGAGATGCAAAACTATTACTCACAGTAGTAAGGTCTTGGATGTGGTATGCAGGGGGTTCACCAGCAGAGTGTTTTCCTTTCCTCTGAGCCACAGCTTTAGATTCAGCGGCCACAAGAGCATCATAATGACTCGACCGTTCTTCGAAGTCCTTATGTCTTGCTGGCTCAGCCAACCCACGGATAATCAACATTTCAGCAACATTATATCCAGCTGGCTGTCCACCGGCTGTAGTTGACACAGATGAAGCAACTCCTTCGCCTTTCGACTGAGGAGCAAGGAACACAGATCCACAGTCTATCAACTTATCAGCTGAATCAGCTGCAGGATTAAGACTATTCCCACCAGGAATTTTTCTTGTGTACTCCATGTAAACATTAACCTGAATTTGAAGCAACCCATGGTATCAGACTTTCCCATTTGTGATGTCATTACTTATCGTAAAAAATGTAACACAAGGAATACCTGGCGACCAATGAGCTTTTGGCGAAGAAATTCCTTCGCTTCACGAGCATAATTCTCACGCCCATCGCCTGTTCGTGGATTGCCCATTTTAGGGGCCCGAAGGCTTGAAAGATTTACCCTTCTCTCTGCCAACGGGCTACCAAATGGCACAGCATCATCAGCCACGATAATACAGTCTCCACTAACAACCTCCACAACCTGATGTAAACATCAGATACAAGGCTTGAGCTTGGCTTGAGAGTAACATGCATAGATATTCAAGTATAAGGATCATGAAGTCTAAATTACCTTCCCAGTAAAATTCTGGTCATGTATAGCTTTTGAATTTGAAGCCGGGGGAACATAATTTGTCCACATCCTGATTCTATTTTTCTTTGCCTCGAGCTCTACTGTTTTAAGTTCTTTTCTGTCCTTCTCTTCCAGCAATTTCCCACTCCAATCAACATATTTAGCAAAGCCCTGCAATTTTGCAAATTAAGCCGTATCTATCAGATTACATTGCCAACAAAAAAAACTTGGACATTTGAAAAAACACCCAGAATCATGTGATAGCAACAGTAACATATCACTGTCTACTAAGATAATGAAGCCAACAAGAAGGTCATGGTCATATTTTCAACTGTTAAGGTAAGAGCATAAAGAAACCGATAGTCTTTCCTGAACAAATAAGATTGCCGTATCATGACTTTGTCAAAAGAAAAAACTGCAACATGTAACATATTCCAGATAATATAAACTTTATAGCAGTACAGTGAGCTTATTCAACCCTCACCTACAGTACTTTAAAAGGCAGAAATACCTACATAATGAAGCCAAAAAAAAGGTCACATCCATATTTTCCTAGTTCCTTCTGTTAAGATAGCTATTTATGGAAGCAACATATAACCTTTATCCTCGAAACTAAAATCTCCTATCAATGTACTGTTAAGGTAGCAGTTTATGGATGCAACATATAACTTTTATCCTTAAAAAAAACATCTCTTATCAATCAGTGTCATTAGAGAAGATAAGGAAAAAAAAAAAAAAAAAAGTAAACTGCAAAACGTATCCTAAAATTGTGTAAAACTTATAGCACTACAGATGGCTTAAGCAAACATCTCCTAGCATTCCAATTGCCATAAATACTTACATTTTTGGCCAATTCCAAGGCCAAGTTCTTCACTTCACCTGCATCATCATAGTAAATGGAACCTATAAGGTTGTTATTTTTGTCTCCGGACTCGGGGAGAAAACGCACCTGAAGATGCAATACACATTAAGAACCCACACCTCCAGATTTGAACATAGATGTAAAACCAACAGAATGAAGAGATGTAGAACCAACGTACATCTCTATGTAATACACGCATCTCTGTAAAATGCTTAGCTTCCCTTCCAAAGGGATCTGGAGCTATTTCATTCATTGCCAGACCAGAAGCAACTTTCTGTGCTGATGTTGGCTGGGCGCGAGGTTCAGCTTTACTTTCTCCATTTGCTTTATTTGAACTCCCTTCAACTTGAGCTATGTGCTCTGAAGCTGCTCTCCTTCCCATTGAAGGAGACTAATGTTCACATAGAGCACCACAAGTATCAGAACCAACATTACCGGATCATGAAGTCAATATCCAAGACAACATAAATGCATTTGTTACCACAATACCCTACCTGAACACCGGCCACAAGAATCTGAACATATTGGAACTCGGGAAGCAAGTAAACACGAAGGGCACTCCCGTCGCGAACCTGCTCCACAACAGCTTGAATTGACCTCCCTTTATTTGGGATTGCAAAATTGGGAGCATGGAAACTACCAATCCCACTAAAGGCGGAGGGAGGCAGATTTCTGATAGCGGCTTCTGAAGCACCAGGCACCTGTAGATAGAAAAAAAGCTTCAAATATCTGGATATGAAGTCAACAGTAACTGACTAAGTGTATACTGAACGCCTCTCAGCGAGAAGAAATTGTAACTGCAATATGTTCCGGGAGACACACCAAATTGTGGAATTGCTAATAAAGCATCTTTATTACAAAGCAATAGGACTACCTTACTCCATCTTCCTAAACCCTGTTCCTTTGCTTGATCCTCGAGCCGCAGCAACTCTGCGATTTCCTCGTTTGATTCACTCTTCTGCTGGGATTGTTCCTTAACCTGCTTGTACAGAGAAAAAAGTCAGAAAAATAAACGGCAAATTGGCCAGACGTCACAAGCCGAAAATTGTAGACATGTAAACAATACTCAGATGTCCAGCCGGTACAAAAGGAGTCGTATGATAGCATGAAACAAACCTTAGCCCAGCCTTTTAAAACCACAATCTTTGAAATATTATTAGCAAGGCTATCGCCAAGAAGCACAGTAGCAAACTCCCTGGACATCCCTGATTGCGTAGCAGATGGGGCATGCGTTAGGAAAGTTACATCCTGCAGTCACAAATAACCAATTACGTAAGTTAGAAGTTCCAAGATCGGGATTTCCTTCACACTTATTACCGTCACAAACAACAAATCTTAACACCACTATTTACTCAATAATCAAAAGGGATAAAAAGAATGCACCTTTCCTATACAGAGCTTCCTCAAAAACTCTCTGCTCTCCCATGCGAAGGGATCATCAACTCCATCTCTACGCGCCTACACATAATCAATCATAACACATAGCTTAGCAACAATCGTAAACCACAATCGAAACTCGATTTCGATATATTACTAACTACCAACATCACAAATTACACAAAACATACATGCATTGAATGGTACAACGTTTTAAGCAACAATTCAACACATGCCCCTAAAACCTCACAATTTAATCGAATTACGGCGAAAAACGGAAAAACAAGAGAGATTATAAAAACTAACCAGCCTGGGAGCCATAACAGATGCCAAAGTAACCATCTTTTCCGCGGGAATGGTGTCCGCTTTCGCCGGGGCCATAATGACCAAAGTGTCCCCAGAAGGAACAGCCTTTACCTTCCCTCGCAGCCATTTTCCGTGTGCCGCAACGGTCGCCATCACCGGATGTTTAGCGGATCTACATCAAAATCCCCCCAATTAAAAAATCAGATTAACACCAAATTACATTGATTAATCACCAACTTCTGCTCAATGTTCTAATTAGCAGATCGAGTAATTTTATCCTAACCGATCATGCATGTAATTAAGATCAATATAATTACACGATTAGCTCATAAAAATTGAATGTAATTCAACATGCATCGAGAAAATTCATCTCGAATGAATCAAAATCAACGATCATGAAAATTAATTACATATAGAACATAATCGTAATTATAAAAAAATTACATCTAATTCAGCAAACTTCAGATCCAATAACAGTAAAACTGAATCACACAAATCAAACAAAAAATTTAATCCAAATATTATTTTCCATCACATTGAGCAAAATCAAATTCAATTAACACAAAACCATTAGATCAAATCAAATTAACAAGCGAACCTTAATTAATCAGAGGAGATGGCGAACTTCAGAGAGAAGTTTCAATTCCAATTCCAATTCCAAATTCCAAATAAATTAAAGAAAAAAAAAAAAGAGGAGAGAGAAAAAAGAGGAGTGAGATCTGCGTAAAGGAGAAGGAAGTGATGAAGAAGAACCTCGACGGCTACGCCAAAAATTAATTTATAAGGAGACTTGAAACAGGGGTGACTGACTACTGAAGCATTTAGCAAGTAGGAAGAAGGGGGGTGAGGTGTGCTGAGGTGTGGTGTGGTGTGGTGTGGTGGGGTTTAAGTTCTGAGACTTTTAGGAGAGAGAAAGTGGTTTCTGAGATTTATTGTTTAGTACTAATCCCCCTCCTAACTCGATCTCCTTTTAAGTGGACAAACGTGGAAATTCCTGATATCTCCAATATGACAATATCCTCCCTTATTTGGTATTTTTCTTTTTGTGTGGGATTATGATGATGATATATCTTTGTTTTTGGACTATTTGGTTGATACTGTGTATCTTCTCTTTCCCACCAAAATAAGATTTGTGATATGGAGTATTTATTATGAAATCCCGTTGGGTTCGTTTTAAAGTTTTGATTTAGGGGTGTGCTCCTACCGAGAGTATGGAATAAGCATTGGTCGAAATTTTACAGTTGGGTAGTCATATTACACATTTTAAAGTTCCAGTTTAGGGAGAATGCAAGTTGTGTAAAATTTGGAATCTTGTAGTCGAACAAAGGTAGTTGACTAAATGTAGTTGGTACTGCTGATTAGTAGAGCATTTTCGTATCTGAAAGTCAGATTTTGGATTCGCTTATGTTAGTTATAAAGCGGCAAATCTCTTTACTATAAAGTACTAACATTATTGTATGCCTGGCGCTTAAACTCGGATATGGGGACCGAATCCTACGAGATCGTGATTAAGTGTTTTTAGGTGTTTTATCATGAGCTAGTTGATAAGTAGACGGCATTAGCTAATTGAACTGATAAGCTCCTTTATGTACACATATGAACTTTACTTTACAGTTGGATAGCCTTATTACACATTTCAAAGTTCCGATTTAGGGAAAATGCGAGTTGTGTAAAATTTGGAATCTTGTAGCCAAAGCGAAGGTAGTTGATTAAATGGGGTTGGTGTGCCGCTGATTAGTAACATTTTTCGTAATCCGAAAGTCAAATCCTAAATTCGCTTTGTTAGTTAATTATAAAGCGGCAATTCTCTTTCTTACTACTCCGTACAAAATAACATTGTTGAATTCCTAGCGCTTAAACTCGAATATTGGGGACCGAATCCTACGAGATAGTGATTAAATGTTTTTAGGTGTTTAATCTTGAGCTAGTTGATAAATAGGAAAAATTAGCTAACTGAATTGATAAGTTCCCTTGTGAGTAAATAAAACAAGTACAGTACATACAAACTTTAATTTGATTTTGCTGAAAATTAAATGCCAATTTCGTTGGGGAATTTGATTGTTGACTTTAGAAAACAATGACCACAAAAACAACAAAGTCAGACAATCAAAACTTCATTAATCATTACTCATGTGCTCTCCTTTTTCACATTTTCAGTTTCACTACACAAGCCCACTTTAATTTCGGATTAAAGATTTTTAGGCAAAAGGAGAAGTTTTTAGTTTTGACTGAATGTTACTGGTAGTGATGTGGAAGAATTTTACTGAAAGTGAATAGTGCTATAAATGGTAACTGGTGATTCAGTGCTATAAAAAGTAAGGTTTGTCAAATCAGTTAATACCCCATTTAAGGGTGAAGTTAAAACAAATTGAGTAAATATTTTTGAGGGCTTTCATTTTTTGTCAAAACACCAGACTCCATTTAAAGCCCCCCCCTCTTGGGTTGATTTATTTTGTCAGATTTGTCTGTTTTATTTTTTTTATTTGTGGTGTGCCTAAGAGTTAGGGACCACCCAACCCTGTAACTTTTAGTAGGATAGTGTTACTAATTGGAATTTGGAAATTAATTTACTCCACTGATTTAGTAGTTCACATTCTTTGAACGGTGTAAAAAATAAAGATGTGCAAATCAGCAAAATCAACGTTTCATTTCTTTGCAATTAAGCCTGAGTGGATAAGAGCATGAGACCTTTGTCTAGTTTTAGGGGATGTTCATCGGTATTTAATGGTGAACACTGAACATGCATGGTAGATTTCCTTATTGAGTATGGTTGACTGGTTGTCAACTAGTTATAGGGGCGGTTTGACTTTTTTTTTTTTTGAAAAGGCAAGTATATAAACAGTGAAGTGAGGTGACACTTCGATCACAGGTACTATTTAACTTATTCGAGGTAATAATGTCTAAAAACTTACGAACACAAGACCAATGGGCTAGGATACCATCCCCGAGGATGAAAGATTTTATGCCCAAGATCAGAGAAGCTAGCCAAGATTCGCTTCACGGAAGATTTGGTTGTGTAGCAGGGAGCCAGGGAGTGTACTCGTAATGTGGTATATACTACTCCTACTCAAAGACTTCTCCTCATTTTTGAGAAACTGTTTTCACTGAATCACTGGTCATGTTGAGGTGTACTTCTACACCAAATGAAAGACATGGTTGCCTTAAAATCAAGTGGAATTGGTAGAATGAATTGGAGAATGAATAGATCATGTAGAGCATGTTTGGTCAAGCTCCAACTTCTACAAAACTAATTCTCAGAAACAGTTTCTGAGAAACAGTTTCTGTAGGAGGAGCTCCAAATTGGAGCTTCTACTTCTGATGAACAAATTTACACTATAAGTGTTTCTCAGAAACCAGAAACAGTTTCTCAGTTTTGGGTGTTTGGCCAGTTTTCAGTTTCTAGGAACCAGAAACTGTACAAAAACACTTCAGGAGTTTGGTCAAACACACCCGTATTAACTTTTACAACAAATGAAAGATTCATTTGGCCTACAAATAGCCCTCAACATGGCCGGCCAAAACAACAAAACACAAGGGGGAGAAGTCTATGGGTATGAGGTAGTTAGTACAGAGTATATAACAAGCGTATCATTCATACTTATACTAAGGGTTATATATCGAAACACCATCAAAATGATCTAATTGACATTGTACTTTACAAATTAGCAAATTTTATTCATGCAAATTGACATTTGTGCGTCTTTTTTTTTATCGACGGAGGCCTATCTAATCAAAGATAATATTGAGAGTTGTCAAAAGAAATCGAGGCTGTGTTAATTTTTTGGTCTAAACAGACGTTTACAAATGGTGATTTTAGGATCTCAAGATAATATTATCTTTTTTTATCAAACTATTTGTGTGTGTACAGGGCCGTGTGGGAGCGATCCGGGGCCCTGGGCCACAATTTACGACGGGGCCCTTACGAATACTAAAATTTACAATATAATTAAATTTGATATATAAAAAACAAATACGAGTATCCATATAATCTATATT
>JBBYHQ010348380.1:0-36624 GCA_038382645.1 Spergularia azorica
GTTCACATTCGTATTGTTTGGCGATGAGTTCAATTGAAGTACAGTGTGATGGTTCTGGTTTTACATGCTAAATATGTATCATTTGTGACGAACAACGTATTTACTCTGCCAATTATAAGGCTACTGAGTTTGGTTTCATGATTTCTTGGTGGTCCTGATGTTGCCTGCGTTCCGCTCATCATTTCTTGCTGGTTCTTGATGAATGTGTTGTTGGGGCATTTGATTTCTTTGGTTGTTTGTGTTATTGTGTATGCTGTGATTTGGGCATTTGGGGGTGTTCAAGTTAGATGTTGGGTAATTTGGTTTGTGTCGGGACTCTGAATTGATTCGTAAGGTTCAGGCCTTCACTCGGTGTGGAGTTAGATGTTGGGTAACTTGGTTTGTGTCGAGACTGAATTGATTTGGCCTTCACTCGGTGTGAAGTTAGGTGTTGGGCAATTTCTTTTGTGCCGCAACTCTGAATTGATTCATAAGGTTTGGGCCTTCACTCGTGATGAATCATTGATTTTCTATGTAACGCATAACACTCTTACCCTAGTCATCTCTTTCCTTTTCGACATTATCACTCATCATATTATCGTCGCTGGCAAGGGTATCCCCTTTAGTCTTTTACCCTCATTCCGTGAAAGGAACTCCCAATACAGGAGTCAATTGCCATGATCTGCTAATAAATTAGATGTTGGGTTTGAATTGATTCGTAATGTTCAGGCCTTCACTCGTCGCGGACAAGTGATTAAATCTTTGAATTTCTGTTTGAGGTGGAAACCACTGGCTAAGGTAACCCTTTACCCTCATTCTGCCACGAGATGTTCGGAACTCTTAATACAGGAGTCAATGGCCAGATGAATTTGTCCAGTTATGTGAACACCATTAGACGCATCCTAAACTTCGTCTTGGACCCTCGGATACCGCATCCCTTTTTCCGCCTTACCTTAACTCCGAGCACATGCCTCGTTGCCGAACACCATAAGACGAACATCCTGACCAATGACGTGAGTATTTAGCCCTCAATTTCGATAACAAGACATAGGCTAACGGATCCTTAAACCCACCTTGGATAATACTATTTGATGCTCATCTCCCAGTTACCGTGTGTTGCGAATTTCCAATAATACTATTTGATGCTCATCCACCAAATACCATATGTTTCAAATTTGCAATACTCGACATTGTAATTCTAACGAGTGCAATAATATTGACAAGGTTTTTCTTTCAAATGAGTATCAATCATGACTCATGAGTCATGCAATCATCCCTTCAAGTGGAACGATGCTAGCCCTAGTTAGTAATTGTGTTAACCGTGACGTGGAAATCACATTCATTAAAGATATACTTTTCCATCCAATGTTAAATTTCCAATGTAAATTGAAATCCTCTCACATTTTCAAAAGGAATGGGAAGTTTAATATTAGTAAGTAAGAGTAGTATACTGGTATATGTTAGAGTTCAATAAAATGGGAAACACGAGTAATGAAATAATGCGATTAGGTTACGCCTTGACACAAAATCCTTATTGATAAGAGTAGACTTTAATCATAGCGAGTCCCCCAAAATGCCGTGAAGTGACATATAGTTATCTTCTATACTAGAACAGGAGCAAGACTCCATTGAGCAAATGACGTTCAAAATTTATACGAAGTACTATAGTTGATTGCGAAATATTTGAAGGATCGATACTTAGTGCCACTTTTAAAATATACCCATACACTTGAAATCCTTTTTCTAGAATAAGCCAATATTTGAAATCAATATTTCATGCTCAAATTAGAAGATCGTGGTTTAGCGCAATTATTTCCCGCGTAACATTTCAAGCAAAAAACTTTTCAGATGCTTAAAATCGAATTTCGCCAGGTCATCGATCCGGGCTGAGGAATAATACCTAATGAAACATTGCCACGTACCTAAAGAAGACTCAAGAAATAAGACGGTTTTGGTCATTTTCTTATTCCATTTCAACCGTTAGATCACCTATCTAATCGACAGCCAATAACAATACTCTCCCTACCACGCCATCAATCCGTGCCAACCTTAACCAACCAATCAGAACAATTCTCCCTTCACTATAAATACATATCCACACACTTCAGTTTTTCTCACCACAAATTCTCATCTCTCTCCCACTTTCTCTCTCTAAAAAAAAATATCCCAAACACTTCCAACTTTCTCTCTCCACCGCATTTCCAATGGCACCGAAAGCCGAGAAGAAGCCCGCCGAGAAGAAGCCAGCCGAAGAGAAGAAGGCCGCCGCCGCCGAGAAGGGCCCAGCCGCCGAGAAGAAGCCAAAGGCCGGGAAGAAGCTTCCGAAAGAAGCCGGAGCAGCAGCCGGAGACAAGAAGAAGAAGAGGAACAAGAAGAGCGTGGAAACCTACAAGATCTACATCTTCAAAGTTCTCAAGCAAGTCCACCCTGACATCGGAATCTCCAGCAAGGCCATGAGCATCATGAATTCCTTCATCAACGACATCTTTGAGAAGCTTGCTCAGGAATCTTCTCGACTGGCTCGTTACAACAAGAAGCCCACCATCACTTCTCGGGAGATCCAGACAGCTGTCAGGCTCGTTCTTCCTGGTGAATTGGCTAAGCATGCTGTTTCTGAAGGGACCAAGGCTGTCACTAAGTTTACCAGCTCTTAGATTTAATTTTCTAGGGTTTGGTTTGGTTTGGTTTTGAAATTAGGGTTTGGTAATTTGGGGAAAATAGTCGTACTATATTATAATTAGGTTAATTTCGTAGCTTATGTTTGTCTTTTGTCGTTGATGGTAATTCTGATGAGGTTGGTTGATTATGTACCTATGTTTAGGATGATCCTCAGTTTAATATGATATGAATTATAAGCGTTTCGTTAAAATTCTCATGCTTCAATTTTTTTAGTTATTCATTTTTACCTTCAAGTTCGTCATTTATTTTTCATTTTCTAGTATAATTTTTGCTGTTTTGAGGCTTCTTTTATAAGTTTTCAATCCTATTAAAATGGTATGATATGAATGACAAGTGTCTCTGATATGAACTTGATATGAATGACAAGTGTTTCGTTAAAATTCTTATGCGTCAATTTTTGCCAGTTCTTCAATGTTCCCTTCAATTTCTTCAATTCCCTTTGTTTATTTAATTTTCTTATGGTTGCTGCTTGAGGCGTCTGTTACTCCGTATAAGTTTTCGATCGCATTAATCTGGTGTTGTGAATGTATGGTCCTTCAAAATGTGCCAGAATTTCCTCAATTCATCTTATAGCCTTCAATTTGAAGTCGTGTTGCTAATACCCAGTATAATAGCTTTTGTTTAAGATCATTTTCAGTGTTTAGTTATTTGCTAGAGTTTCGATTCTGATGAAGCAATATACTTATGTCTATTCTGTGAATTCGATCCCCAAACATACATCATTCCGATGTAGGTATGTAGACCCTGTTATGCTGTGGGCTGAATTTGGCCGTTGTATGATCTCTTTGCAGATCTTTGTTGAGCCTGCAATACCTCGTTTGTTCACTATTTATGCCATTCTGGTTTGGGAGTGAGATTCATATAGGTATGGGTTGAATTATCAGTTAAGTCTGTGGGGTGAGGTTTAGCTACTGTTGGTTTTGAGTGCGGATTGTGCATTGGATGTTGTTGTCGGTTTTACATACGAATTCAAGTATGTTATGTTGTGGCGTTGTGCTAACAGGTCTTGCTTTTTTATTTAGAGTAATAGAAGGCGAATACTGATAATTTTGAAACTGCATTCTGAAACTATGTCAACTAGCCTAATTTAATTGTTTTCTGCGTCTACTAGGAAGGCAGTGCTTTCCTGAGATGCTGGCTTCAAGAATACTGCAGAAGCTTGCTGTTCTGCACAGTTGATTGATTTTAGAGATGTACGGAGTATGTCTTACTTAATTCTGTGATGATAATGTGACGTGGGGAATTTGGCGGAATATTGTTATATGGAAATTGTTATATGCTTCTTTGATTGGGTCGTATGATGGTTTCGGACTTTCAGTATGTTTATGATCTTCAGTTGGAATGAATGATTGTGGATGCATTGATGAAAATGTTTTGGGTCAAATGGGTTGTTATTTGAGGCTTCTATTGATGGATTGCTATATGTCTCAAGTTATTGGAATTTCAGTATGATGTTGGGATTGTTCATTGTTCTATTATACCATATGTTATGCAATATATTGCTTGGTTTTAGTGTTGGTATTCCCGTGTGTATTCAGTACGTTTATCCAACTTGTGGCGCTTGCTTGTTAGCTTTTTTCTGTGTAACTATGTTTACGATTCTCATTTTAGATGAAATGAATGAATTGAAAGGGTTTCGTGAAAATGTTAGCGCCATATAAGTATCTCCTTTTGTGCATCAGAGTTGGTTTTATATATGAATATGTTGTGATTCCTTTGGGTTGCATTTCTACTTAGCTGATTTATATGTGGAGCTGTATCTTATTGGAAATTAGGATTATCGTTTACTCTCATCTTTTAGAACTTTGTTCCACTTGGTACTTCTATTCTATTTTGTATATCATTGGAAGATGCTCCTGCATATGCCGACTTAAGTCTTAAGCACTCCAGTATACCATGAAAACTAGCCATCATGAGATAGGTGGCCATGGATGTGTCATTTTGGATTTATTGCCATGATGTGTTTTATCAGTGAGCACTGTCATTTATCTGCATTTTGGTGGATTATTTTTGAAACAAATTCGCAGTTTCATTACTTGGATGTGTGCAAAGCATCACAAAGCTAATTCAGTTTTTCTGTTGTAAGAAATTTTTGGCACTTATTCAAATTGACTTGGTGTTGGAATTTCTAGCTTTTACTCCTTGTCACCTTGAATGGTTTGCTCTTGCTGGCTTGCGCTTGTAGTGGTTTAAACTCTGATTTATGACTTGCAAGCTGTGAGTTCTGCTTCTGCTGGTCATAATATATTGTCTGAGGATTGACTCTTAAAATCTTTCTCGCAGCCATGATCATTTTGATGGACTGCTAGAAGGTGTCAGTTGTCTTGGCTTACAGGGTTCTGTACTCCTGTGGACTTTGATTAAATAACAGTCTCATTACCTGGTTATTTAACCAACCTTTTTTGAGCTTTTCCTGCATCGTGTTGTGCTACATTTGCATTTTGTGCCCCCCCGCCCCCTCCAAAGCCTCTCCTAGTAAAGGGCAAAGTGGAGATGTAATCTTTCAGTAGTAGACAATTTGCTATGCTGGGGTGTCTGAATGTGTGATGACTGTTCTGATGGTTTGCACTTTCTGGAGTAACCATCACTTTTTGTTTTGTTTGTGGTAACGAGTCATCTCATAGCGTGCATGTTGTACTTCCAATCTTGACAGTAAGGACTATGGAGAACTAAATTCATCACATAGGTGCATAATCCTCTGCCCTTTGACAGGATGATCAAAACAGCTGCTCTGTTATAGCAGCCTTTTTTAGTTCATAGAATGGTTTCATGATGGATGCAGACGGCGAGTTGGAGCATTTATGCTGTCCTTTTTTTTTTTGGGTGGTGTGCCACAGCTAGTTTAAATAAAAACAGATTAGAAGGTTTTACGTATTTTACACCCTGTTTGCCACCTTGTATGCTTATTTTTCTGCCATCCTCTTTTTTCTTTCCCCTTTTCACATGCCCTGCATTCCTCACCTCTCGCCTAGAGTTCGATGCCTTGGTATTCCTTATCTTGAAGTCAATGATTTTTTGGTGTATTTTCGGCTCTGAACTTCCTAGTAACTGCTCGGGACGGGTGTTCCAGAAGGTAAATTTTCTTTTTAATCGATCTTCGTGGAATATGTTGGGTCATTCTCAGTACATGGACTGTGAAGTGAAACTTGAATGCTACGTTGATGAGTTGTGCGTTGTTGATTGATGATGAATTGATGACTGATTGTTCTGTGTGACTGTATCAGTCTTTTGTGTTAGTAGAGAGTTTCATGGTTTGTGTTTCGTAAGTTTTTTTTTCCCTTCATCTGTTGGGACGTTCTTTATCACTGCATCAACTATTCTTTTACCGGAATCATTTGTTCATGTTAAAAGCAAGAGGACATAGTCAAGCTGCAAGGGCATCCCTACATTTTTTGCTGACAAATTTCAGGGGGGGTGAATTGTGTGACTCCCAGCACAATTATAACGGTAATTAAACAAGGACCTCGTTTCTTTTATCACATCAATGAAAGGAGTTTGTTGATGAATTGGCTGCGTGGGGGAGCAATTGAGGTTTACATATGATCTTTTTTCTTTTATTGATGGAGGGGAATTGTCAGTCCTTCAAAAGTCCCATTCGCATTTCAATGTCTTGTTATGCTACTCTTGGAATCTGTGTACTTATGTGCCATAGCTGTGCTGTTAGTATCTTTAAACATGTATGGTGTGCATGCTTGCGTTTATGATCTGGTTTCCGAACCAAACACTATGTTTACTCTACTCTATGGTTTTCTGTGCTCTTATCTTCTTTCTTTGTTGAAGTCAGCTGATGATTTCAAATGTCCAGTGCGTCCTTACAACTTACCAAGCAATTAAGCTTTTGAAAAATGTTCTCTCCGTAAATATATCCCTTCACCAGTCATGTTTACTTCTTGCCGACTTGGTTGGAATTTCTGTTCTGTACTGCCTTGGATTGTTTGCTCTTGCTGGCAAGCTCATACTGGTATAAACACTGGCTTATTATTAGGTGCGAGTTCTGCTTCTACTGATGATAATAATCTAATATAGTGTGTGAGGATTAACCGATTAACACAACTTTGTAGGTCTGCTTGTCTCGCTGCCATAATCATTAGTATTTTTGTAGATTTACTAGAAGTTTGCCTTGGGTTTCAAGGTGTCCTGTGGACTATGATTGAATACAATGTCAAGAGTCTTAGTAAGAATAGTAACTTTTTCTTGAGCTCCTGTTGCATCCTGCTGTGCTACCCTTGCATTTTTTTCCCTTCGCTTCTCCAATTAGAGGGCAAAGAGATGTAATCTTTCAGTAGTAGACGATCTGCTGGGATGTCTGCTGACTGTTCTGAACTTGGCACTGGAACTTGCTGATCAACCTGATGGTGGGCGTTACTGGAGTAAACAGCAGAGTTTTTTTTTTTTTTTAATACTAATGTGGAGATCGCAATTCATTGCATATTGTGCAGAATCCTAGGCTGGTCAATGCTGCTGCTTTGTAGCTAGCTTCTCTGTTATAACAGTACTTTTTTGTCTATAGAACTGTTACGTGATGGAGCCGGTTTATGCTGGGTTGGAGCATGGATGCCTACTGGCACCTTGTTTTTCTTCTGACCTTTCAATGCCCTGTCTTAGTGCCTTTTTGCCCCTTGCCTGGATTTTAATACCTTGATATTCCTTCTCGGTACCAATGATGGAATTTCTCGGTGAGTCTTTGTCTCTGAACATTTAAGTAACTGCTCTCCAAAAGGTAAGTTTCGATTGTCAGTTAATCGATGTTTGTGGATTTTTAGGGTCAATCAGGGCGTCTGTTATGGTGCTGATTGCTGAAGTGAAACGTGAATACTATGATAATTTGTCCATCTTTGATTGATGATGACTGTACTGGTGCTTCTGTAATCTGTATGAATGCTAATCTGTCTTTACGAAACACCGGGGTTATTACTGCATCAAGTTTTTTTTTAACAGATTCATCTGTTCATGTTTAAGGCCAGATGACAGCTAAGCAGCAAGGGCATCTCTGTAATTTTGATTGACAACCTTCAGGGGGATGAATTGTGTGACTCTCTCCTGCCGTTCAGCTAAAAGAGCACAGCTATAACAGTAAGTAAACAAGTACCTCGTTTCCTTAAGCCTCTTGTCTTTTATATTCTGCCTTTAATATACAACCCCTAAAACATTGTTGTGTATGTAAAACCAAGAATTCTCTGTTACACATACAGGTTTTATTATGTCTTTAATCTTAGTTCTTAAAACACTTTATGGCCGGCTTTATGTGCATCGGTCCTCGTTCTACTATGCAGTGACGTGGACTACATTGCTGATCCTGGTGGTGGCCGTGGCGTCATTCTCACCGGAGCTGGCTTTTTTGTCTTCCGTTTCTCTCTCATCAACCTTCTCCAGGTCGTGTGGGGCGCATGGGTACGTGAGGATCCCGTTGGACATCCCCGGTGAGCGACTTTGCGTGCCAGCCTACACGGTGAAGAGGTCATCTCTAGATGTTTTCATCCCTACAATGTTTGCTGCTCTCATTGTGGCTTCTTCAGCTTTGTTGCTGAGATCCTTGGGCTTTGGGCATCATTGAAGACAAACTTGAGTCACCCTTTTGCCCCTGAAGCTTTCAGGATAATGCGAGTTGGAGAGCAGTTACTGCGATTAGATAAGTCATGCAAGTCATATGTAAGGGGGGGGGGGAATAAACTCATGTGCAAAAATTACGTTTGGTTAAATTAGAAGTTTTGTATGCACTTGATTCCCTTGCAGTCACCAAAAGGCAGGGATAACCTCGTCAAAGACAAAAGGCAGAAATAACCCACCTTTACTTTGGGTGTGTGTATTTCGTCTATTGATATCGAAACAACATACGGAGTATTCTTTTTTTCACGAGAAATTGTATACATTTTGCACGATACAAAAAAACTGTATGTAGTGCAATAATATGATGATACGAGTATAAGAAAGCACTAGCTTTATTTATCATCACAGAGGAGTTTTCGTATAACATACATATTAAATTTACAATTGTACCCTTATACCGAACGGATTGGTCGCAACCATGCGATGTCACTCGCATACATATACTCCGTATAAGTGATCGATTTGTTGGTCTCATAAACCCAGGTCGCAAATTCCCTGGACCACCGCTCAAACAGTGACAATTTTTGTAAAAAAGAACTTTATAAATTATAATTAGTACGGATGTATTATGTGATTACATCGTCCATGTAAAATGTAATGCTATCTCGCCATGCACTGATGCACACTCTTATCCTTGATTAATTTTTAGGCAGTTTTTGGACTTTCCGATTAGCAGTAGTCGTGGTAGTGGATTTATGATCGTCGAATTGCGCCGGTGGGCAAGGATAAGGTGGTGGCAAGCATGCTGGTGATGCTCTAGGAGATGGTTGTAAAGTAATTGGAGGTTTCTTTACAAGGGGGTTCTTGCTGTTTCCACTTGTGGTTGCTCGTTTCGGTATGAAGGTTTGGGTGTGCCTATTATTACTCGCTTCGATGATAATAGGGGAGATGATGAGGAGAAGTGCTACAAAGAGCGCGAAAAATTTCATCATTGGACAATGATATAGGTCTATTGCTATCTATAATAGCAAAATCGATGAGTTGAATTATCTCGGGATGACAATTGTATGTAAATTATTATGATACAAGTGGTAGCTTCTTGTATGGCTCATTAATTTATCATTTCATCATCATATATATAGATAGAACTTGGAAGTCACTCAGATTCAATCAATTTGAAGAATGTGGATGCTATTAGGCCAGGTATATTGATTAGTACCTCGCCAAGCAAGTTAAGCATGGTAGGGCGTCTATATTTAACAGTATCCAACATATCGAATCGATCCACTGCGTTCGTGTCACTATTGATACGTACACCTACCACATTTGCAGATACTATCGAAAGGTGCATGTATTATTGATATATTACTAAACCTTTTAGCACCAAATATATATATATTGAGGTAATTATTAGTTACATACGAACAAAGTCGACCCGACAAATTTTATTACATAAACAACGACATTACTGTTTAGATCGATAGTCGAAATAAGAGGTCTCCGATTCGACTCTTAACCTCCATTCATTAGTACACGTAATTATGCATAAGCTACTATTTTATTTATCTCCTCCATGCATGCATGGGAATTATTAGTTCCTTTTAATTGCTGGAATACGGTCTCGTTTTATGGTAGATTTTGGTCTTTCGTAGCAGTAGCAGAGGCGGCAGCGGTGGCGCGTGGATGTGCACACGGTGGTATCAAACACATAGCTGGGTTCAGAGCTATGACAGGTTTCTTAACAAAAGGGTCGTTAACGTTGCTGTTCTCATTGACATTTTTCGGCACGAATGTTTGGGTTTGTCTAGCTTGGATTGTTGGAGAAAGGATGACAAGCATGAGGATAAAGAAACTTGAAAGAGAGACATTTCTTCATCACGATCATATTGGCTGAATTAGCCATTTCTCTAATATGATCAAGCTTAGTGTACAAAAATCGAAATCTAAGGTGATGATGATATGGCTCTTAGCGTATTATTGACGAGTTATCTCGTCTCGCATCTCATATTTATAGTCGTTCTGCTTCGATCACTTTACGTCTTAAATTACGGAGTATCTCGTTATAGTCGAGAACATTTGATCGAGATACTCATTGGGTAATGTTGGAGTATAACTTTGATCACCAATTATGTTAGTATTAGCCTATCAGGTATTGGTAAAGTGAGATTTAGGTATCTAGTGAAGTGAGTTAGTCAAACATGGTAGGGCGTCCAAATTGATTATGGGCGTCCAAATTGATTTAGGTATCTAAGTCTATAATCTCGAGTCTTCTAATTCGATTTTCGTGGTACATACGGTAAGATGATAGGGCGTCATCAGGTGATACTGACTTGAACACCACTTTAGTTATAACATATACTTCGTATCTAATAACATTATTACAATTTAATAAGGCTAATTTCCAAAATCATATGCTAATAGAAGTGACCATGAATGAGCGAAAAGCCGAAAATGTATACCATCGGGTGGTACTAAAACATTATTCATACGAGTTTTTGTACCCGTATTACGCATGGAGCTTTGGATTGTAAGAACATGGGCTTATGTGGGCTAGACTGACCCGCAGTACCATTGGTCCCCCAAACATAGGCCTTTACCCGGCAACCCGAATACTGGCCCATTCTTCTAAACTCGAGATGAATCGGAATAGTGGATCGGATCTGCTTCTTCCTCAGTAATTTGTCCATTTCTCAATTCTCTGTAAAAAACGCCATTGTATCTTCAAGGAGAAGGAAGAGAGTAGAGAGCTTTTATTATTAGTGGGAGAATAAGAAAAAAATGGCGGATTATCATTTCGTGTACAAGGATGTAGAAGGCACGTCAACTCAGTGGGACGACATTCAGAGGAAGCTCGGAAACTTGCCGGAGAAGCCACCGGCGTTCAAACCTCCGGCGTTTACTCCGGCGGAAGACGAAGATTCCAAGCCCAAAGATAAGTCTTGGATCGACTCCAAAACTCATGACGAACTCGAAGATCTCGAGGATGATCTTGATGATGATCGATTTCTCGAAGATTACAGGTCTAATTTCCCCCAAATTAATTGTTATTATTTGTTTAATTTTAGGGTTTATCGGTTTAATTAATTGGTGGGAATGTAGGAGGAAGAGGTTGGAGGAGATGAAGGAAGCTGCTAAAGTTGCAAAATTCGGGTCAATTATGCCGATTGCCGGGTCGGATTTTATTCGGGAAGTTTCTCAGGCTCCACCTGAAATCTGGGTCGTTGTTCTTCTTTACAAAGAAGGGTGAGTTTTAAGTTTTAATTAATTTCTCTGTTTCATTCTTATTATGTAATAATTTGAGTAAATCTACAATTTAAGCTTGATTTTACTGTTGCTGTTCAAATTTGAAATTAATTTGGGGGTAAGGTTGAAGTAATTATGCAATTAATTGACAAAAAATGAGATGGATTTGATATAAATATTGAAGATTGAACTTAAGGTTGGAGTATATGGTACTTTGCTGTATTAGATTGCTTGTGAGAGTTGTGATTGTTTGGTTTTACACTGAGATTTCGCTTACTTGAAGCGCGGGAGTTAGAGGATGGAAGATCGCGTAGCCATATGTAATTTAACTGAGTAAATCAAGCTGAATTGCTAATTTGTGATTGAAGTAATAGATGTTGAGAGAGAATGGTGAGGAGAGGTTAGGAGAGCTTGATTGATGTTTCAGTCGAGAGTCCTCATAAGCTGAATACATTGCAGTGTATTTGGGAGTTGCCTTAGGGAATATTTCGCCTTCTAGGAAATTAGAAAATGGAAAAGCCGAAACGAAAATAGATAGTTGTTTGGGAAGTTCTGGCATTGATCTTGATGTAGTCAGCAGTCAGCACCTGTACTAATTGTATGTTTGGTTGAGTTTATCCGCTGTGTACATGCATCTCCTAGTCCATGGACCCTCAGACTCGGTGACTTGTCAATATATGGATAAAGGATGAATCAATTTCCTCTCTTTAAGTAAAAGAGTCAAAATTTGGGAGTTTCGTTGTTAGATCAAAATTGTATTCCTAAGTATGGGATGATCCTGCGGTCCTGCCACTTAGCCAACAAATTGATAATGGATTTTTCTTGCCGTTCAGCTGCCTTTCTGTCATAAATGAGGTGGGAAACTTTGCTAGCAGGTTGCCTATATATTACTTCAACTGTGATACATAGAGGTACCATGCACTTGAAAGTGAGAGGGAAGTATGCTGCCTTTGCTGTCTTGTTAAATATTTCGTAGTCAGCACCTGTACTAATTGTACCTTTCTCTTTTGGTTAGGGCTGTAGTTTCAAGTGTGCAAACACACTGAATTTAATATTCTTCTTGTTAGCCTGTTGTACACTTCTACCACGGCATAATGAGTTCTGTGTCAGCTTCCTGAGGATATGAATGTTTCCTTGCTTTCTTGAAGGCTTCTATTGGCGGCCGCGGCTTCCACCTTAGAGCCCCTAGATAAGTCGGGATGTGTTTGTGTGAGGCTGGCTATAGAAAACCTCATGAGGTGTATAATAAATTCACTCAAGAAAATAGTATGATACCAAAATTCAGCAAGTGGTAGCCACTTGCATCAATCTCTAGGGTGTTTGTGGCATAAATACCTTATGTCTCAAGACACCTGTTTAGTGCCTCACTCCAGGCACCTGGTTGTGGTTACTTGTTAGTATGATGAAGACATATAAACTATTAAGCGAAGTCCTTGGGGTTGGAAGGATCACTAGCTAGAATGTACTCAATAAGTTGCTGCCCCTATCAGAGACTGTGGGCTCAAGCATTCAATGGAGCTTGTATAAGCTGTCAAGGAAGGCACGGGCTACATCATCAACAGCTGTAATGATGACTGCCTATCCACCACCACTAGAATCACCTCATTTCCCGTAAATTTAGGAAGCTCTCAGTATACACTAAGGAGATATCTGTCTACACGTTATTTGCAATTGACAGTGGCTGTAGGAGGCAGGGGTGACAATAGTGCAATTTCTGACAAAATCTACCACCATTTTCTTCATCTCGTTCCAGAATTTTGTTGAACCGTTTATAAGTAGCTACTAGCTGGCACTCTTGAATGCTCTCCTTTGGGGGTTGGAGTGAATCTGGATAAACAAAACAGACATAGCATTGAATTCTATTTGTATTTGCCAATTACAATTGCCACCTAAGATCTACGATTGCCGCAAAAAGTCCAATGCACATACATTAGTGTACCTTTTGAATAGTAGTCACTGTTCTGTTGTACACTTGTACCCGCTACCAACATTCCTTCTTTGCCTAGCTGTTGATTCTGCAATGTATAATGAGGGTGGGAGCCTGTACTCTGTTAAGGCAAAAGATCATTTAGTGTCAGTAATGAAGGTTTAAAGTTTTAACCTCCTAATTTAGCTCTGATAAAGGACGAAATTTGTTTGATTATGTGGTGGCCAACATAAATTTTTGGTCACATACTGAAATTGATACTGGATCATGTCTGGTATTGTGGCACATCACTTTATTAACACGTGCATTACTCAGCAAGGAATAAATCATCTGATATCTTACACCAATGTTAAAGAGCATTTTTGTTTTGTTTTTGGAGATCAAAGAGCAAGTTGAAACGTTAGTTTAGAAGCTATGGGAAGCTGACGTCCGTTTGACCTCATGTCAAGTCTTGTAGTTGAAAACTGAAATCAAACAAGTAAACAACAGAGCTGAAACACATGCGTGCTTAGGAATTATCTTGGAGATCAGTGAATTATGATGGGACATTTCCATGTGAACTAATGAGTCAAATCTGATCTTTCTTTTGTTGAATTTAATTGTATTTTAGCGTGGAAATATTGCAAACTATATAGAAGAAATGAAAGTGCCTGAAATTTTTATTTCTCTTACATTTAAAGTTCACTTAGGATCTTTATTGAAGGATAGTTTTTCCAACTACTGCCAAGCCACTTGGATTAACCGAAGGCTTATTTTCTCGGATAAGCATTTTCTTCAAGAATCCAACTCATAGCCCGTGTTAGGGAATTTTTAGTTGAAAATTGCTGTACCTTGGGGTGTTTCATGTCCTACTAGGGTATTAGTGATTTATCATGGCGATGTTTGAACTTTAGAGGGTGCCCAGAGTAACGAGTATAAAAAAAATATTTGGGGGATGGGAAGTTGTAGACATTTGGTTTCTGCCGCAACTCGTCTCCAGCTCTGGTCCTTTTTTCTTGTTTCCTGCTGAGTAAACCTGCAGATAGAGGGTGAACATGCAGTAGCAAGTCATAATCTTTTATAGCAGGTCTAACAGTTTTGTTTTGGGGTGAAGTAGTGAGCTTAACTGAGTCTCTCTCTAAGGAACTCTTCAATCCGCCAGTGACATTTTTTGTGATAAATGTTAATCACTAATTTTTCTTGTTTTGCATTCACTGTCTCTTCTATGACGTACTATTGATTACATTTTTCTACATTGTTTGTTAGATTTGCTGCTTGTGAATTACTACTGAACTGCCTGGAGGAGCTGGCAAGAAGATACCCTGCAACAAAGTTTGTCAAAATTATATCTACAGATTGTATTCCTAATTATCCTGATTGTAATCTCCCCACGCTGTTGGTTTACAATAGTAGTGCTGTGAAAGCAAACTACGTGGGATTGCAGAACTATGGAAGGAGGTGCACACCTGAAGGTATCCTGCTTGTTCTGAATTCTTCTTTATTTTTT
Organism: Spergularia azorica; assembly: GCA_038382645.1. NCBI lineage: Eukaryota > Viridiplantae > Streptophyta > Magnoliopsida > Caryophyllales > Caryophyllaceae > Spergularia > Spergularia azorica. The sequence goes on from JBBYHQ010348380.1 coordinate 14,862, forward strand.
ATCTTCCAGTTTGTTGTTGCTGTATGGTGTCTTTTAGTTTTCCTGGCGCGTAGAGATTTTGAGGCTGTACTCTAATGAAAGGATAAGTGTTCTTCTTAAAATGAAGGCGATGGCCTAGTAGTCTGGGCCTGAGGGATGTTTCCTTGTTCTCTAGATGTAAACTTGTAGCCTTTGATTTGTGTGCGCTGTGGCTTGGTAACTTATCGATTGTTTTATATTTTTCAACACTTGCTTTTCCTTTCGTAAGACAATCTGTTTCTTATTTCATTTGATTCATTTGGTCCATGCCAACATGCATCTGTTTCAAAAATGCTGATGTAACAAGTGGAATAGAGTGACTGGAATGGGTTATATACTTTATATACTTATATCTCACATTATGATTAGTGACACATTTACAGGTATACGTGTGACATACGAGTGTGTTATATTTGCTTCTTTCTCGTCTCTGTTGCTTATTAGTTCTTCAGGAGTCGGGTTTTAAAGTTCTGTCTTTTGCACTCCAGGTGTCGCTATTGTACTCTGCCAGTCTGATCCCGTGCTTAATGACGGCCTGACTGATAGTGATTCGTTGAGGAAATCTGTTCTTGATGGGGAGAGTAAGAGACTCATAGAAAAGTTTGTGGCAGAGCGTGAGAATGAAGATGCCGGCTACTCAAGTGATTGACTGACTTAAATTTCTGAATGTGCTACTCTGTTTTCCCTTCAGGACCAGGGGAGGGAGCGAGGGGCAGTCGCCTGTCTAAATTAGTTCCCCCGTAGTTGGTGTTTAACTGGTGTCTGAAACTCGTTGTAGACGCTATATCAGCTGTGAACATCACTTCACACAGCTGTTACTTCACCTACTCTTGTGTAATGTTTACGCTGTGTATCTGTAACATTTGCATGGGTATGAATGGTATCCGCCACATCTGTTATTCCTCTGTGCATTCTTCTCTTTTGGTCTACGTTGTTCGAAATCAGAAAGGTTTAAGAACAAAGAAGAGAAAAACATTCTAGCTTAAATTACATGATCAAATTCTACAAAGATTTATAGTATTAATTCTATTATTATTCATGACTATTGTCCCTGATCAATTATCATCAATGGCTTTTTGAAAAAAAAATGGTGGCTAAGTTGAGGCTCTCCATTACCTTACGGCCTTACCCAAGGAATTGGTCAAGTCAACACTACACATTGATATTCCTTTAAATGACACCATTTTCGTACGTACTCGGTACTCACACAAAAATTTCAAGACATCAATCGATTAATTATATTTGCATGTCTCTTCTTCCTTTCGTTCTTTAACAAAGAGATGATATGATCAATTGATCATGTCTCTTTCTTTGTTCTTTAGCTTGGTTTACCATCGTGTAGCAGCTCAATTCAATTCATTTCGGTATACCGGAATGTGGACCGTGACATTGGTCGTCGTGGCATGTATCGCCTCCCTCCTCCCGGAGTACGTTTTCTTACGGTCATCCCGAAATTGCGGCTTCGACGGTTACGTGAAGATACCATTGGACCTACCGGGGAAGAGTTTGTGTTTTCCTGCACACATGGTCAAAGAGTCTCCCTTTGATATTCTTATTCCAGCCATATTTGCAATCCTCTCCGTGGCATGTTCCGCTTATGTTCTTTCAAATGTGGGATTCTCCTAGTGATTTTCCTCTTCTTATGATTTCCCACGGCGGGAGAACTAATTGTACATTAGACATTTTCGTTTTGTGGTACACTAATCTTCAATATCAAAGGTATTGTCGACTTAAAGTTCTCTCGTTGGTAAATTATTGAAACTATACTGTATTTGTATATAGATTTCGCTTTTTACACCGTTTGCCATAGTATTCCACTCCCATCGTGATTTCATAACCCATACCCTTACACAATCGCCATAATTAAAAGTCAAACGAGTTATTCAATTTTTGTTCAATGGTTTAGGCCTAAAATTTAATGGCTGAACCTTGTACGTTATGCATGATCTTTATAGACTGTTGAAGTAATTTGATGGCTCTATCTTTATGGGCTGCTCAATAATCAATATCCATTCGGCATGGTTAATATTAAGAACCACATCTATCGTTCTTCTCATTTTTAACGATTGTCTGAAATTCTAAATAAATGAATAAGATTGACAAATGAAAAAGATCAGAGTGAATGATACTGGTATTCATTTTCCAAATCACCACACACACACGGAAAAAAAATGTTTAAAATCTTTAAAATAGGCCAAAAAAGAAAAAGAAAAATGGCGTCGCCCGGGTTCGAACCGGAGACCTTCAGTGTGTTAGACTGACGTGATAACCAACTACACCACGACACCATTTGGTTGCCTTCTCATTCCATATGAAATTAATTAAACAAATCCTCATTAAAAAAAACAAACGAAGGTCCGAATGTTTTGACGCGGAAGTCATACTTTAGGTCTTCGCATAAACACACACACTCTCCTCTTTCTCTCTCTTCAGAAGAAGAAAGAAAACGCGAACCCTAGATCTTTGTTTTCTCTCTCCTAAAACACAACAAAAACAATGGACAACCGCTTAGATATGTCCCTCGACGATCTCATCAAGAAGAACAAATCTTCTTCTTCAAGCCGCGGCGGCGGCGGCGGCGGTGGTGGTAGTGGTGGCGGTGGTGGTGGAGGTTACAGAGGCCGTGGCGGTCGCTCCGGCGCCGCTCCTTCCCGCCGTTTTACTAACCGCGTCGTCAATCGCGCCGCTCCTTACGCTATGGCTAGGGTTTGTTCTTCCCCCTTTTTCTAGGGTTTTTCGTTCGTCTTCGATTTTTTTATGCGATTTTTTTTTATTGAAATTAAGTATTGTTTGATTAATTTTGTTGAAATGATTTCGGAATTTGTGTTTTCAGGCGCCGGATACTTACTGGCAGCATGATATGTTCGCGAATCAAGGAGGTTTCGGCGGCGGCGCTGGTGGTATCGGTGGTGGAGGAGGCGGTTCTTCGATTGAGACTGGAACGAAGCTTTACATATCCAATTTGGATTACGGCGTCTCTTCTGATGATATCAAGGTATAATCTTGCGTAAACTTGAAGTTAGGGTTTTACAGTCTTTATCGTTGAATTTTGGTTTGTTCTTCTTTGTTCCTTGAATAATTGCGGCCTTAATTGTGTCTTGAAACTGAGTATTCTTTATATACATAGCTTCGGCAGCGGAATTTAGTGTTCTTTATTCCGGAAATTGCTAGTATCGTAGTCTTACTGGTCATGTGGAGTTAGAATATCTGTGGAGATATCGATCTTTAGATGCCGGAACGTGTTAAAATTATGTGTGATTTGTTAAAATTGAAGCCTTAATTTTGGTGTATTCGTTTCTGTTTTGTGGAAATTTGAAGCCTTAATTTAATCCTGAAACGGAGTATGGAATTTATAGTTGGAAGAAGCTTGGATTTTGTAGATAGCTTCAGTAGCAAAATTCCTTTATGCCGAAAATTTTATATGCAGTTAGATGGTATGCTAGTTACCTACTATTACTAGTCATGTGGAGTTTAGGAAATCTGTGGAGATATCATCCGTTAGATGCCGTGGAGTGTTAGGATCGGGAAAGGTAATTATGCGTGGTTATGTCAGAATTGGATTTAATGATCTTTCACTGCTTTATCCTCTGGTTTCTTATTTTGGTTATTGCAATGTCTAGACTTTTCATTAGAGCGTTATCTCTCTGTGGTTGCTTAGTGAATTGTTTTGAATGGTTATGTTAGTGTATGCAATATGTCTAAGGGTTCTTTTGTGATTGATTTTTTTTGGAGTTGTTAGTATGTTTCTTGTTGAGGAGAGAGGAGAAAGAGGGGTAAGGAAAAGGGAGGAGGGGGCTTCATGTTATGTTGCAAGTTTTTCTTACCGTGAAGGTTTGACATTCGGAGCCTGCCTTGTTCCGTGTCAATACTAGTAGCGTTTATCAATTTTCCTGCATAGATAGATACCTTACTTAGATGGTTTTGCTTCGTGAGTTAACCACTTAGGGAACGGCTTGTTCAAAGCCTTGTCATTACTTGCTGGTTGTACGGTTTCTCAATAGCAAAGTTGAATGGTCTTTATAGTGATAATATCGTTGCTTAGCGAGTTTATTTTGCTAGTTTGGTTCTACTAGTACTCTAGTATTCATTTAGGAGTGTGTTAGGGAAGGTAACTATGCCTGGTCTATGTCAGATATGTGATTTTATGATCTGTTAAACTGCTTTGTCCTCTGTTATTTGTTTGTTGGATATTGGGATGTCGTGAGTGTTTGTTAAGTGCTTTATTCTTCGCGATTGTTTAGCAAATCATTGTGATAGCGTGCAATATGCCAATATGTTTAAAGATATTCATCGCTTATTTTGTTCTGGAGTTGTACGTATGTTTCTTGTTGAGGGATAGGGGGGGGGGTTCACGTTGTGCTCTAAAGTTTTTACAATGGTCCTCTGACATTTCTGGCCAATCTTCTTTGCAGGAGCTTTTTTCTGAGGTTGGTGATGTGAAACGTTATTCTGTCCATTACGATAGAAGTGGGAGATCAAAGGTACTGTAGTATGTTCTTTACTTCATTACTTGACTTTTGCCATCCACTTGTGCTCTCTGGATAATATTTAAATTGGTGCTTCTTTCAGGGAACTGCTGATGTTACATTCTCTAGGAGGGGTGATGCTATGCTTGCTGTCAAGAAGTACAACAATGTGGAACTTGATGGCAAGCCTATGAAAATCGAGATTGTTGGTACAAATGTTGCTGCGGCAGGAATACTTCCACTAGCTGTTAATAGCTTTCCTAGAGCTCCATATGGATTCGACAGAGGGTATGTATTTTCATACCATGCGATGTTCTTTGTTTGTCTTTCATGCACTGTATTTAACTTCCCTGATCATGTATGTATGTCCTCATAAACAATTCTGTTTCCAGTTTACTGTCTCCCTTAAGTCATACAATTTTACTGCCATACCACTAACTATTCTCAACTCATCCTTTTAAAGGTTTAATACTTATGTGTAACTTTCTGACTGGCTGAAAATTGTTCGCATTGGAATGTCCTAGATTCTCAATGACATGGTTTTTTGGTTTAAGCTTTGTTGATTTTGTCTACAACAAAAGATATGTCAATATAAGCCAGGAAGCTTTTATGAGTAGTGGATTTGTACGGAGTAAAATGTTATTTATGATTGAAGCTTTACTCAAATATTTGATTAGTGTTTTCGGTTTCAATCTGGTTTACACATCTATAATTTATTCTACGAAGCAGTTTTCTATGTGTGCAGTATGTTCTTTTTAGTGTTAGTAACATTTGTAGGGCTCCTATGCTAATCGTTTAAGCTATTATACTTTTATAATCTCACAGTGGTCGAGGTAGAGGAGGATCTATGGGACGTCCACGTGGTGGCCGTGGTTCTGGCAGAGGCCGTGGTAGGGGAAGAGGCCGTGATGAAAAGATATCTGCAGAGGACCTGGATGCCGAGTTAGAAAAGTACCACTCAGCTGCAGCGGGTTCTGAAAAAACCGAGGAACCAATGAAAACTGACGAGTGAAGAACCATGATTATATCTCTTTGGTTGCTCCAAGTCTTTATCATATGCTCTTGCAAATGTGTCTCTGTTGATGGCTTCAACTATTTCGTTTATTTCTATCAGTATCATCATTTAGGCAAAGGCAGATAGATGCCAATAGTTGGATCTTGGTTGTGAAAGGATGGGTGTTGTACCTGATTGTCTTGCGATTGGGGTTATGATTAATAGTTAATGGAACAGCTATCTTCTTCAGCTGTAGATTCGTTTGTACTTCCATTGTTTGATATTTTTCACAAAGAAATCGGATCTGTTGGCTATCTGAGCGTGTTATGGCTGCCTGAGGACAGAGGTTCAGACGCCGGAGCCTTTATATATGGGGAGGGAGTAAACAAGTTGAGCTCTGGTTTCTGTGTGCTATTTTGAGACTGAGCATGAGGTAGGTCCGTCTTTGTTAAGTTTTCATTTGTTCTGTGAGTCTATGACAATTACTTGGTGTGGATGCTTTTGGATTTACCATGTTGAGAATCACCATTCGTGTCAGTTTAGTGTCTCTGTTGTCATTAGTACTTCCACTGGTCTTATTTGAGGCTGTGTTGTTGCTGACTCTGGCTCCCTTAGTGTGATATGGTCATAGACTCATAGTATGTCATGCACTGATGGTTATTTCTCAGGTTTAGAGGCAGTGGATTTAGTTGTTTCATGTTTGCTAGATTGATAAGAACTATTGTGTACCTGATTGAATCTCCTGCATCTTCTGCCGTTAATTGGTAACCTGCAGGATGTGTTCTACGCCTTCATTTTGTAATGATATCTACATGAAGATTGTTAAATTTTGGCTTAAATCCCAATCTAGTTCTGGAATAGAAACTTATTCTGTTAATGGACATAGTATGGCATCCAAGAGATTTATCAAGCACTTTCATGGTTAAAGCTTTTTGACTATGCTTCATAAATTTCCACAAGCATCTGTGTCAGAATACTACAATGCTTGGGTGGTACTCGTCTAACTAGAGGAAGCCTGTTTGTATATCTGTGAGGCTGTAACTTAGGCTTTTTACACATGTCCTCTCTGCACATGTATGCTTTTTACATTTAAGACAACTATTGGCTCTTTTCATATAGAAAGACTGATCACTTTTTCTCGTGTGTTTGTCAATACAATCCCTTTCTTTTATTTAGAAAGAGATCAATAGCTTGACTATAGAGTGTCTTGCACAATTGCTAAGATGGAAGGAAGATGTCTGTTCTATCTGCACGTGATTGTGAAACGTGGTGTACGAGTCTGGTTTTTATGACATCTTACAAGCCTGTGTTGTATTTTCTTTTTTTTCTATGAGCTCAACTATCTTGGAAGCAGCATACGCATTAAATCAGGAATGTTTTTTTTCTTCTTCTTTGTGACGATGTGAGAGCCTAGGATATGCTCTCGGAGCTTTAATCAGTATTCGGTCCATTGTAACCTTATGGATAGTCATCATTGAGATGTGTATCAACTGTTGTGCTAGACCATTCTCACTGCACATGGTAAACTGCCGAGTTAAGCCATTGAAAAGCGTTGAATTGATTTGATCGCAACGGTTTCAGCCCCTAGAGGCCCTTACTGGCTTACTCTTGTGGCACGCTTTGCAATTCCAGAAGCACAGGAAACGAGTTCTCATAATGCAAAGTAAACGTGTGGGTCCCATGATCCAAATCCCAAGCTAACGACAACCCGCTTCAGTCTGATTACAGTTTTCTGTACCTGTAACAGACAGGGTCTGGACTCTTCAAGTCAGAGAGTTCACCATTATACAACAATTTACAATACAAAACTTGGACCAGATTGTATAATCTGTAAAACCAACCGATTACAATTCTCTATACCCGTAATAGACAGGTTTTGGACTCTCCAAGCCAGAGAGTCCGCATTATACAACAATGTACAGTACAAAAGCCAACTTGGACCAGATTATAATGGGGAAACATAACTCAACTGGTCCTCGCGTTTTGTTACAGAACACACACTATGTATCTCGCTTGGACATTCTTGGTCTCTTTAGGATCTCCCAACTTGAGACAATTAATCCTATCAAAGAGTATAACATGGCTTTTATGAAAGATACCATGAAATGCCAACAAGAGGACGGCCAGTACCACGGATACAATAGTCGAAAGAACAGACTGATGAGATGCCGAGGGTATTGCCCAACCTGTAGACAGACAACGTCAAAAACGAGTTGAGTTCAGAGAACACCTCAGGAGAGTCTAATTGAATTGAGGGAATATAAGAACCTCATAAAGCTTGGACGTTATTATATACACATTACACTCCCCCCCCCCTCCCTGCCTGATGGAGGTGCCTAAGAAATCGGCAACCAGCACCATAAAGGACCAGGACCCCGTATGACCTCTGTAAATTACACGTGGGACGTCTAGGTGCAAAGAACTATATTTCACAAACATCCATAGTTTTATATCAAATGCATTGCAATCCATGCATTGCAATCCATGCATAGTTATTCCTTTTCATTCTCGACTACAGCCACCTTTCCTCCTATCTCCAAAAAAAAAAAAAAAAAAAAAAAAACATTCCTACCACTCCATGCCCTGGTCCTAGCATCATTTTGCTCTTGCACCCGGTGCCCAAACCCAAATTGCTCAAAATGATTCTCATTAGCCTTGTTGAGAGCCATCCCAAGACCAGAGTCCATAGATAATAGTCTCCTCCATCATCTCTCAAATTCGCACATGGGAACACAAGCAAAAGAGCAGGGGAGGGCAGGAGTACCATAAAAACTGCCTCTCAAGGTAAGAGTAAACTAGGAGTATGTTGGAAACTGTAAAAAGTCTTAGTTTTAGAGCAAAAATTTTAAATATATGTCAAAATGGCATCATTACTCACAGGGAAAAGAACATCTAAGGCATCCCAAGCTGCATGGCGAACAGCCCTGGTAGGATACATTGGACCTCCAGGAGTTGTAAAGCTGTACAAGCAAGTCTTCAACCGCGTACTAGTTGTCATTCTTAGCTCCAGACCTGAAGGGAGTACAAAAGATGGTCATCTTTGTCAAAGCATCCCCAACAAACCCACATACTGAACTGATCAAAAGCATTAAAGGCAATGAGATAGTACACCTTGGAGAACCTTGGTTTGAGACAAATAATGCAGCAGCACAGGCTCCACCTTGAGTTTCTGAAGCTGAGTAAACAAAAAAGTGGTAGCACAACAGATTTTAGCACCTACAATATACAAGTTTGAATAACTTATCACACCTTTTCTCAGCCATGTTTACCTGATCAGTTAGCTCGATCACAAAGATATCCGCTGGACCACCGACCAAGAATGAAGTTGGAAAAGCTGGAAACTGGGCCAGGAAGCTTCCAAGCCCGTCAACTGTGAGGAAAATAGCTGAATTATCTATTTGATGTGCTTCATAGACCAATAAACATCAATAGCCTAAGAACTAAGACATACCTGCATTGTAAAAGAAAATAAACCGGGATAGTAGAAGAAACAAATCTCGCTGAGCCTGAAAATTGAAGGAAGAAATGGAAATTAAGACTCACAGAACGAGCCCCCCATCCACAAGAGTAAAATTGTATTAGTTGTCCCAAATGGAATGAGATCAAGGACTGTCATCCCACCTGTATACCAAGTTTTGTCAAGCGCGACTGGTCCAGTGCAATATTTTCAAGAAGATACTGGATCACGGCAGGGAAATCAACAAATCTGTTAACACCAATAAGGTTGCCTGAAGAGTAACGGACAATCACTGCAAGAAATATAACCACAGTGGGAACTTACATAAAAAATCGACTGAAATTGTCTTGTATTAGTTTGAACATCAATCCTGGAGACCAAATGTCATTTTCTCATAAGTATAGAGAAACGAAAAAACATAATTATCGCTGCAGAGTTCCAAAAATTCTAAAGGTACCAAAGACTTGTTATGGCATGCCGATGTGCAACCATTGCCTCAGCCAACTAAAAAACTGCTGCGGCCATTATTCATGAGATCTTGTCTAGTTGCTGTCCCCAAAATTATGCCACTGAGTTCGTTTATAGTTTTGGAAGTCTCACTGGATGTTTATTGCCGTTTTGGCATAATCTTTCACTACAACATATTACTATCATTTATTCATTTCTCAAAGGCAAAAAGGTAATCAAATCCTCGTTATTGAAAAAGAAATGTATAAGCTAAATCTAATGTTGTTCTGATATCCAAAATGATTGATAGCCATCCTTGTTAAACCTTCCTTAAGAGAAGTTCTCGGTTCACTTTCTTCATATGCTAGACAAACTGTCTAGTTCACTAATGGGTAATGGCTGCGACTTAAAACGACCTTGCAGTTACCCAGCTAATTATTTACTATTGATCAAATCTTCACTAACAATTAAACTTATCTCCCTTTGTAGGTCGAATCATGGAAATCACATACCAGAAAACATTTGTAGAACCCTGAACAAGAGCAGAAGAATAACGAAGAAGCTTCTCAGAGTCTTCAATCTTTACTTCAAATAACTGCAAGAAATGAACACAAGTGCTGCTCAGCAGACAGATAAAGCAGTACAAAGAGCACTAGAAAGTTCACTAATTACAATACATGTGATATAAAGTATGACCAAGGAAATGACAACGCAACAAATATCGCCTATGGCAGCAAAAGAGTACAAAGCAATGTACCTGAGAAACTATATGCTACGGTTCAGCACTGACCAAACTCCTGGACAGCTGCTTGTTTTTTATACACTAGACATAAATGTTTAAAATTGAGGCTATCGCACCACATAACGAAAAACATAGAACAATTCCTTTTAGCAAGAAATCACAGTCCTCGCCTCAACTGACACTTTCATAAAGAGACCTCAACTAAAATCATTTCACCTGGTTTTAATAGTAATTTCTTCCTTCTAATTTTAAAAATAATTTTAAAAAAAATCTGATACTTATAGTCACCACAAGTTAGCCTCGATCCAAACCCAGTTAACTTATCTGGTAAACTAGCTATATCCTCATTGGACACCAATGCTCGAACGATACCTAACTCCAAATCCAGTTTTGCAGGACACCTCCTGCCCCATTAAGCGATTTTCACAATCACCACATTGTCACACAAAGAAACATCATGCGGAAGGACATTTTTTAGACAATGGAAACAACGTGGTTTATTCCAAGACCAAGGTGGCTAAGGTCTGACTCCGACCGCCCCCCCCCCTCTACCCGTTAGAAGGGAAAGGCAGAAAGCCTCTTGAATACATAAGGGTGGTGATGATGATGACAAGTGAATAAACTACTTGGAATCTGAAATCTTACGGAGGTAAACTTTGAGATACATCGTGCAAACAAAACATTCACATACCCATTTGTGGAACAACAACGCAAATATGTGAGATGCAAATGACTGGCTCCACAATTTCACAATCAGATCAAGAATGGGTTGACCATCTTCTGGCACCTTGATAAAATGTTCTGAAAGTACATCGTAAAAGCAAAGTCGATTCTCTGATCCCTTTTCCACAGGAGCTATTGCATCACAAGCCCTGCTGAGAATTACATCTGTTTTCAGTTCCAATGCAGAAAGTTAGAATGCAGGACTGTAAAGAAAGATATAACTCCTAGAGAAAACATGTGCAATCAAGTATCAGAAGATAAATTCTTGACTAACTGAAACTCATTTCAATCATGTTGTTCAGCGATGTAGACCTGGCTAAAATTAGACAACAAATGCTTGCGTATTTCACTCGAGTATTAAATCATACTAGAACTTGTCAATAGTTGACAGAATACAGACAGTCGAGACTAAACCACAATCGAACAAAGGCAGAAAATGGACACATATCTTCTTCATTACTTCATTAATGTGAATGTTTATGAGATTCTTCCACAGTTGAGCATAAATCGATAATGAAGATACTAACCATCAAACAAAAACCAGATTCTAGAACACACCACATCAAAAACTAGGCCCTCAAGAACCAGCAACTGTAAAAGGAAAAGACAATTCAGTCTTAACTAAAGCAAGCTACCGTATCCATATCCCGTGAGCTCTCAGCACGGTCATCCATTCTCTAACAGAACACTCTGTGGCGTGAGACAACATCCTACCATTTTGTTCACATAGTAACAATAGGTCACAACCAAAAACTAGCTTCAGCTACTTAAGCCATTACCTTATTTCCAAAAACCAATACACAGGAACGAGTAAGCACACCACTGATTTTACGAAATCACTAATTATATTTAAAATAGCTAACTAAGCGAAATGACAGGTCTAAAGAACATCGATTGGATTTCAATCCAACTCGATTACCTCATCTCATATGATTAACACATATCAAGACAACGCATAGCACTAACTTCACTACGAAAAGACCGGTACAAAAGCGAGTCACGCATTTGAAATTGCAAATGATTAGGTATTTACACAAAGAACAGCAATTCGAATTCAATCCGACTCGAAAATACTGAATCAGCTCTAGCGGAGAACAGCAATATTGTGAACTAGTGCTTCAGGCATACGATACAACAAAAAACAAATAGATTAGACAAACTACCTTTGGCGCGATCATCAACCTCCAAAGCTATATCCGCGAATAATTCCTGCAACAAATTACGCCGTTGTGACGGAGAAGCTTCCGCCTGTCCATCAAACCATAAAATCTCTCATAAATCAACATTAACTAGCTAATTAAGCTACGAAATTAACGAAGATCATCATATTAACTCGTAATTAAGCTAATTAAGCTACCAAATTAACGAAGATCATCGTATTAACTCGTAATTAGTGACGGAGAAGCTTCCGCCTGTCCATCAAACCAAAAAATCGCTTATAAAATCAACATTAACGAGCTAATTAAGCTACCAAATTAACGATGATCATCCTATTAACTCGTAATTAGTGATTAATTACTGAACAACAACTCATGCAAAAATGTCCGAAATTCCTCCAAATTAAATGACGATAAAAACAACGAATATTTCAGCAAATCTAACAAAATCTGACGGATACGGTAATTACTGTATTAACTTATGAACAAAATCAACGAAAATATCGGGAAAAAAAAAATCATGAAAAATAAAAATGAAGGAGAAAAAGAAGCTCACTCGAAGAAGCTTCTTGTGGATTTCTTGAGAGAGAGCGGTGAGATAAGCAAGCCTTCGAGAATCGGAATTTTGTTGCATTTCTAATCACAGATCATCCAAATCACAAATTAATTTTCACCTCATTATAGATCGAAATTACACTGCAAATTGTTTTATTTTGATCGATTTCCAGGTTAATCGTTGATTTCTGATGATTATTTAATTCAAATGTGAGCGTGTAAGTTCAGGAAATGAAGGATTTGGTGATGGCGTAACGAGGAAGCAAAGTAGAATGAATAAGATGACGGTTATTTAGTTTCTGGAAGGTGGGAGATGTGGAAGAAGAACAGTGACAGGTATCAGGAGAGAGGAGAGAGAAAAGTAGGGAGGAAGAGGATGATGATGACACAGAGGTTGTGATTTTGAGTTACCTGAAACACGTGTAATTTTAATTTTGGATAATATTTTGAGAATAAATATAATATACAAAATATTTTGAGAATAATAATGCTGAGTAGTGGGGGTGATATTTGAGTCACCTGCACGTGGGGACATGGTGATCGTGATGAGTGTGAATTCACTGAATTTTGTTGTCTATTTTTCAATGCTGAGTACGAGTACAATGTAATATTTTTTTTAGTAAAAGGACAAGAGTCAAAATCATTAAACATGGCATGCTATGAAATGAATGTTTCACCCTGCGGTATATTATCATGGTAGACGAACCGACGACTCATATTCATCAATGAATGCTGAGTACGAGTGAAATGTATGTTTTTGCTAGGAGTGATTGAGAAGTTAGTAAATGAACACGAATCAAAAATATTAAACAACATGGTATGCTATAAAATGAATGTCTTCATTAACACCCTACGGTATATTATCGTGATAAACGAAACAACTCTCGTATTCATCATTATATGGTAAGGGTTTGAGAATATTTGATAACTTCCAAAAAACTGGTCAAAATTGGCTAAAACGAATTATAAAATGGCATGGGAAAGCCAATATATGGTAAGGTTTTTTTGGCTCAAAAGTCAAAATGACCTTGGAACAACAACTGCTAAAATCCATATGGAAACTCCACGGAGTTATAACTTGGGATTTGGCAAAATACTAGAGTTAATTACTTAAGGCAAATGTCAAAAATAGCAACAAAAAAAAAAAACGCACGCACGATCTACTCAACTCATATGGCATAACGTGTCCCGAAAAGGCTTTAAAACCATCTCTAAAAGAGGAACAAACCCTCATATCCAACAAGAGTCATCCTAATCTATCCTTGGTTAAGTTTTGGGGACATTTGATGACTTTCAAAAAAATGTCAAATTTGGCTATAACGAAGTGTATAATACACGATTTTTGACAAAAATGACCTAGGAATAAAAATTGTTCCAATTTCTATGGCAGCTCCTAGGAGTCATTTCATAGACATTTGCACAAAATTAGAGCCGAAAAACAAAAGAAAAATAACAAAATCAGCGAAAAAGAATGCACGCTTGAATGAACACAACGTGTGGCGGAAAGGGTTTCATAAATTTCCTGATAGATCAACCAGCTCTCATATTCGACAAGGCTAATCCAAAACTATTTATGGTAAGGTTTTATGAACATTTGATGACTTCCAAAAAATCGGTCAAAATTGGCTAAAGCGAAGCATGCAATCCACAGTTTTTGGTTCAAAATGGTCACGGAACAAATACTGCTCAAATCCCAATCGAAGCTACACCAAGTTATAACTTGGTATTTGGCAAAATTCTAGAGCCAAAAACTTAAAGGTAAATTTCAAATTCGGTAAAAAAACGCACGAACGATATACTCAACTCCTATGGCATAAAGTGTGCTGAAAAGGCTTTAAAAACGTCTTTGAAAGAGGAACCAACTCTCATATCCAACAAGACTCATCCTAATCTATCCATGGTTAAGTTTTGGGGACATTTGATGACTTTCAAAAAATTTGTCAAATTTGGCTAAAACGAAGGGTAATAATACACGATTTTTGACAAAAAAAAATGACCCACGAATAAAAATTACTCAAATTTCTATAGCAACTCCTAGATGGTACAGAGTATTTCGTATAAATTTGCACAAAATTAGAACCGAAAAACTAAAGCAAATTAACAAAATCGGCAAAAAAAAAAATGCACACTTGCGTGAACACATAACTTGTGGCAAAAAGGGTTTCGTAACTTTCCTGATAGATGGACCATCTCTCATATTCGACAAGGGTAATCCAAATATATTTATGGTAAGGTTTTATGAACATTTCATGACTTTCACAAAATAGGCCAAAACTGGCTAAAACGAAGCCTATAACCCACGGTTTTTGGTTCAAAATGGTCACAGAACAAAAACCGCTAAAATCCCAATGTAAACTCCACAGAGTTATAACTTGGTATTTGGCAAAATATTGGAGCCAAAACTTAAAAGGAAATCTCAAATTCGACAAAAACACGCACGCACGATCTACTCAACTCGCATACCATAACGTGTGCCGAAAAGGCTTTAAAACATCTCTAAATGAAGAACCAACCTTTATATCCAACAAGAGTCATCCTAATCTATCCATGGTTACGTTTTGGGGACATTTGATGACTTTCAAAAAAATTGTCAAATTTGACTAAAACGAAGTGTATAATACACGATTTTTAACAAAAACGACACAAGAAGAAAATTTGCCCAAATTTCTGTGGCAGCTCCTAGGGGTCATTTCATAGAAATTTGCACAAAATTAGAGCCGAAAAACTAAAGAAATATAACAAAATCGGCAAAAAAAATTCACGCTTGCGTGAACTCATAACGTGTGACGGAAAGGATTTCATAACTTTCCTGATAGATGAACCAACTCTCATATTCGACAAGGGTAATCCAAATATATTTATGGTAAGGTTTTATGAGCATTTGATGACTTTCAAAAAATCGGCCAAAATTGGCTAAAACGAAGCCTATAATCCGCGGTTTTTGGTTCAAAATGGTCACGGAACAAAAACTGCTCAAATCCCTCTTGAATCTTCACGGAGTAATAACTTGGTATTTGGCAAAATACTAGAGCCAAAAACATAAAGGTATATCTCAAATTCGGCAAAAAAAACACACGCACGATCTACTCAACTCATATGGCATAACGTGTGCTGAAAAGGCATTAAACCCTCTCTAAAAGAGGAACCGACCCTCATATCTAACAAGACGCATCCTAATCTATCCATGGGCAAGTTTTGGGGACATTTGATGGCTTTCAAAAAAAAATTTCAAATTTGGCTAAAACGAAGTGTATAATACACGATTTTTGACAAAAATGACCGAGGAATAAAAATTGTTCAAATTTCTATGGCAGCTCCTAGAAGTCATTTCATAGATATTTGCACAAAATTAGAGCCCAAAAACTATAGAAAAATAACAAAATCAGCAAAAAAGAATGCACGCTTGAATGAACACATAACGTGTGGCGGAAAGGGTTTCATAACTTTCCTGATAGATGAATCAGCTCTCATAATCGACAAGGCTAATCCAAATCTATTTATGGCAAGATTTAATGAAAAATTTAATAACTTTCAAAAATCGGCCAAAATTGGCTAAAACGAAGCCTATAATCCACGGTTTTTGGTTCAAAATGGTCAAGAAACAAAAACTGTTCAAATCCCTATCGAAACTTCACGGAATTATAACTTGGTATTTGGCAAAATACTAGAGCCAAAAACTTACAGGTAAATCTCAAATTCGGCACAAAAAAACGCACGCACGATATACTCAACTCCTATGGCATAAATTGTGCCAAAAATGCTTTGAAAACGTCTCTAGAAGAGGAATCAACCCTCATATCCAACAAGATTCATCCTAATCTATCCATGGTTAAGTTTTGGGGACATTTGATGACTTTCAAAAAAACTGTCAAAATTTGCCTAAAACGAAGTGTATAATACACGATTTTTGACAAAAATGACCCAGGAATAAAAATTGTTCAAATTTCTATGGCAGCTCCTAGGGGTCATTTCATAGATATTTGCACAAAGTTAGAGCTGAAAAACTAAAGAAACATAACAAAATCGACAAAAAAAATGCACGCTTGCGTGAACACATAACATGTGGCGGAAAGGGTTTCATAACTTTCCTGATAGATGAACCAGCTCTCATATTCGACAAGGGAATCCAAATATATTTATGGTAAGGTTTTATGACCATTTCATGACTTCCAAAAAATCGGCCAAAATTGGCTAAAACGAAGGCTATAATCCACGATTTTTGATTCAAAATAGTCACGGAACAAAAACCGCTCAAATCTCTGTGGAAGCTCCACGGAGTTATAACTTGGTATTTGGCAAAATACTAGAGCCAAAAACTTTAAGGGAAAACTCAAATTCGGCAAAAGACGCACGCACGATCTACTCAACTCCCATGGCATAAAGTGTGCCGAAAAGGCTTTAAAAACGTCTCTAAAAGACGAACCAACCTTCATATCCAACAAGAGTCATTCTAATCCATCCATGGTTACGTTTTGGGAACATTTGATGACTTTAAAAAAAAAATCTCAAATTTGGCTAAAACGAAGTGTATAATACACGATTTTCGACAAAAATGACCCAGGAAGAAAATTTGCTCAAATTTCTCTGGCATCTCTTAGGGGTCATTTCATAGAAATTTGCAAAAAAAATAGAACCGAAAAACTAAAGGGAAATAACAAAATCAGCAAAAGTATGCACGCTTGCGTGAACACATAACGTGTGGCAAAAAGGGTTCCATAACTCTCCTATAGATGAACCAGCTCTCATATTCGACAATGGAAATCCAAATATATTTATGGTAAGGTTTTATGAACATTTGATGGCTTTTAAAAATCGGCCAAAATCGGCTAAAACGAAGCCTATAATCCACGATTTTTGATCAAAATGGTCACGGAACAAAAACTGCTCAAATCTCTATCGAAACTTCACGGAGTTATAACTTAGGATTTGGCAAATTATTAGAGCTAAAAACTTCAAGGTAAATCTCAAATTCGGCAAAAAAAACGCATGCACGATATATTCAACTCCTATGGCATAAATTGTGCCAAAAATGCTTTATAAACGTCTCTAAAAGAGCAATCAACCCTCATATCCGTTAAGATTCATCTTAATCTATCCACGGTTAAGTTTTTGGGACATTTGATGACTTTCAAAAAAGTTGTCAAATTTGGCTAAAACGAAGTGTATAATACACGATTTTTTACTCAAAATGACCCTGGAACAAAAATTGTTCAAATTTATGTGGCAGCTCCTAGGGGTCATTTCATAGAAATTTGGAAAAAATTAGAACCGAAAAACTAAAGGGAAATAACAAAATCAGCAAAAATATGCACGCTTGCGTAAACACATAACGTAGTGTTTTGAAACTTTCCTGATAGACGAACGAGCTCTCATATTCAACAAGGGTAATCCAAATCTAATTATGGTAAGATTTTGAGAACAATTCATGACTTTTAAAAAAATAGGCCAAAATTGGCTAAGACGAAGCATATAATCCACGGTTTTTTATTCAAATCGGTCCCACACAAAAACTACTCTAATCCCTATGGAAGCTGCTCGGAGTAATAAATTGAGTTTTGGCAAAATATTGGAGCCAAAAACTTGAAGCTAATCTCAAAATCGGCAAAAAAAAAAAAAATGCACGCCCGACCTACTCAACTCATTTGGCATAACGTGTGCCGAAAAGGCTTAAACTTCTTTAAAAGAGAGAGCAACCCTCATTTCCAACAAGAGTAATCCTAATCTATTCATGGTAAAGTTTTGAAAACATTTGATGATTTTCAAAAATTTGACAAATTGTCAAATTTGGCTAAAATGAAGTGTAGGATACATGAATTTTTACTTAAAATGGGCTAGGAACCCAAGAACAAAAATGGCTTAAATTTACGTTGAAACTCCTAGGGGTCATTTCATAGGCATTCGCAAAATATTAGAGCATAAAAACTAAAGACCGATGTGAATTATAGCTATCAGAACTGGCCTTCCACGACAATCTAGGGCGACAGAGTCGGAGGCTGTAATTCATTCGAGACAATTTCCCAGGTCATTTACAAGTGATTATGTCATAGGCGCCGAAGGCATACATCTTATCGGCGCCCATGGGAGGCCAGGTCATGCACCAGGGTCACCCAGGTTATGCATCAAGGTACTAGAGTCAGTTAAGTGGTCAAGTGTTATCATAGACCCCTACCTTCGATAATACCTCCATCGTCATCACTAGGCTAAGATGTCCTCGATAAATCTAGACTATGGAGTTGTTAACAAAGTCCTGATACTCTTGTTATAGAGTATTAACTGGCGGTAATGACAGTCCGCATACATGGAACATGATGGGAGTAAGCTGTAACCAGAACTGGCAAATATCACATGCATCATGAATCGCACACTCATGTAGGCCACGGCCGAATGCAAAATGGATACTACAGGTACAGTTCTACTCTACTCTGAATCGAAAACAGACCTGTGTACACATCTACTACAATGCACTGTACATCAGAATCACCCTGGAAAGCAGGCACAATGCACAACATATCTGCCAATCGGGAATGAATCGTTTCACCAGCCCATCAACACTCTTCTAACTCTGTCCACAATCTGATTTCTAGCTTCAGTTTTCAGCAACTGATACTCGCAGTTTTCATCAAGAAGGAACCGGTAGACCTCCCATTCACGGTCTGATGCTGCATACCGCCCTATTTCAGCCTGCATTGATACATTTACAACTTAGAATCGCTCATTTCTGTGTTCAGGTATTATTTTATAGGCAATGAATAAACATAATTTTAAAGCATTGTATAGACAGCAGCCAAGAGTAATCAGATAAAGCCATATTATTACCAAGAAAACACAGATGCCGAGCTTCTTTAGAGCAAGTGTGCAATCGTAGAATATTCGAGGTCTCCCTCGTCCAGATAACTCTACTGGATTAGCCACCAAGAGTTCGGTGTCTGGTCCACGATTTGCTATAAGAACACGCAATGGATGAAGCATCTCCATTTTAAGATGGGAACATATTGAGTATTCTTTCTCAGGATCCACAATCTTCTTTCCATCTTTCTGCTGGATAAATAGGTCTAGGTCACGATGCCCCTTGTTAACCACAGCAAACCGGCCATGGGAAATCTGGATGGAGGATAAACCCAACAGAAGTGCATCAGACAGTTTTTAACTAAATGCAAATGAAATCAGCAACGATCTTTCAGTAATCGAATTAGAATTTTGGCATTGAATTTTAACTCAGTATGAAGCCTACTGAAAAAACCAAGGTTGCCCAAGGACTACAAAAAGATATCAGCATGTCTGACTTTAGCCAGGATCCATACCCAACATCTCAACTGAGATGTGACTAAATATCAGAAATGTACTATATTGAGTTCCAAGTTACTTAAGGCAGCCTTAGAGAATCAATAAGAGATATATTCGTAAATAAAAGATAAGAGGCTGATACCTTAACATCATGATCATTCAGAGTTCTCATTATATCATAAAGAAGACCCTTGTGGTCAAGGCAATGAATCTGAAGCAGTGTATGACTCGGACTCAAGGAGTTATCAACATTGACAACAGACTTTTTCAGATTTGACAAATCGGGGCTTAAAGCTTGCATATGACATTCTTTCTTTGAGTATTCGGAAGCAAACAGTTCTTGAGCAACAACTGGAGATATAGATGAGGTACCCTGACGAGTTTCATAGTGTAAATCTGCCAACTGAAGTTCACATGTAATACAAGATTCGCCTAAAACACTACGCAGTTGTTCATAAGTATCTTCTTGCCTCTGCTTCGTGTGGAGAAGATTCCTGGAATGACATAGGAAACAAAGATGTTAAGAGCTAATGAGCTATCCCTTGATAAATCTGAGTGACATGCCTTCTATTTCAGGACACATATGCAGTCTTACTCCTCTTATATGCACCATGTGTTCATTGATGCATTGCAATGAACTTTATATAACTTTCATATTTTGTGCAAAAAAGTTCCAAAACCTAAGAGTGCACAGACGGAATCTTAATTATTGTCTCCACGACACAGTGAAGACAAAGGAAAACAAGTCATATCTAAGAAGTTCTATCAGTCCAGATGAACAAACAGTTCTCAAAAACACCTAAAGCGTTCTCCACAACCACAACACGGTGAAAAAAAAAAATCAAAAGAGGGCCAGAATGCATCAGCTCCACAATGAAAATCACATCATTATCAACAACAATAACAAAACTATATAATAAAAACGACATAATGCATCAATTCCACAATGAAAGTCACATCATCAAAGCTGTCTGACGATAAAGGACACTACGTTTGGATACAAAATCATGAATGTCAGTTGAAGGACTGGACGTGCAGCCAGATTACCACTCTTTTGGAGAGAGTTAACTTCCTCAAAAGTCGAAACTCAACTCCACCATATACATCACAGAGCAAATCTAATGCAGAAACCAAACAAACTGCTGACAATGACAAAGGGAAAAGTGGCATAGCAAGTACAACGCATCAATTAAAGGGTCACGGCATGGCTCACAGAGTATATCAAACATGAATCACTTGATCCCGTATGAAACTGAACGAGTGCTTACAGGTTATCTGTAATGAAGAGAAGATCTAAGACCCTGCCATCTGGAGTTGTCGTCACTTTCACCCTCTCAATTGTGAGCTCGAGCTCAGAAAGAACTTGAGTGACATCTAAACAGAACAGAAAAGAGGCAACATTAATATCAAGAGTTTCGCAATCCAATTAACCAAGAAAACCTGTATCATTATACTGAATTGGTAATCATTACCATGTAATAATCCTCGTCTGTTAAGGCAACAAAACTTCAACAAGTAAAGCGGAGAGGATTTGCGAGGTGCTGATGGAGCATAGTAATACGAAAGTGAGCATGATGGACAAAATGCGACAAGCCGTTCTTTTAGATTCACCCAAAGAACCGTACGAGTGGTGGAATGAGGAACCACCCACAGCACTATGTAACACCATTTACCATCCGTTGACACATCTGTAACACACTTAATCAAAAACATCAGATATTATTACCCATTGCCTTGTACAATTACCCCCATAACCTAGAACCCTAATCATCAATCCACAAATAACAAGAATTCAAGTTTCACCCACATATTTACACTAGGGGTGAGCAAAAAAAGCGGGTACCCGGACCCGGACCCGCTTAGGACCCGGCGGGTCCAGAACCGGACCCGTTGTGGACGGGTACGGGTCCGGGTCCAAAA
>JBBYHQ010348389.1:0-12151 GCA_038382645.1 Spergularia azorica
GATATTGATAGGGACCGTTATATGTCTCCGATGGAAGCAGTTGAATATGGGCTCCTTGACGGTGTTATTGATAAAGATAGCATTATTCCACTTGAACCTGTTCCAGATAAAGTCAAGTCTACCCTAAACTATGAGGAGATTAGTAAAGATATCAAGAAGTTCTTGACACCAGAAATTCCTGATGACGAGATATACTAGGTTGCATGATTTCAGGTAAAGCATTCAAAGAATTCTATTTTTGTTATGCATGGGAATCTTTTGTTTAGAATGGTAGGATCCTTCTGTTTATGGTTTTTAATGGACAATTCTTAGGTAGCAGCACTCAGGTTGTTTGGAAGTTCGTTTATTACTGTATCAGGAAAAAGGCCCTTGAAAATTCACAGGAGAATGAGACACGCTAGAATATGAGAGTACTTGGACACCAACATTTGGGAATCTGAAACCACTGACTATGAAAATGTGTCGGTGGCTATACTATCAGGTTGCATAATACTCTACCTATGGACGAATGGTTGTATTCTGATAGGTTTAGTCTGAATAATTAGTTGGCAGGCTTTGACTCATTATGATAGATTAATAGTCGGCTTTCTCCAACTCTATCGATTTTCTAATTTGTGCCCATCTGTGTGTATCTTTTGTAGTGGTACCTGTCAGCAAGCACAATCCGTCGTTGTCACTTCAGCGAAAATTTTAGTGGGCGGTAATGTATCAGAAGTTAGACAAAGTTGCTGCTGCTCGTTTCCAGTGTGCTCAGTATAGCTGTTGTACAAGTTTGTAGGTTATTTGAGTTGCTGCCGCACAGAGCAGTACGCAGTCACATAATCTTGCTGGATGAAAAAGCGCCTCCAGGCCCCTGACGGGATTGTTAGGTTACACTTACATTCCTTTGTACTCCGACCATAGATTATCCTCTGTTCTTCAAGAGCATTGTCTGGATTTGGAGGTAGTTTTTCCTGGGGATCTATTCGTGTATTTCTTTGTTGCATAAAATCACAAATTAAGACAATATAACGAGTTGGTGTCGATGATTTGATAGCAGAGCTAGCACTTACTCTCACTGTATTACTGTTTTGAATCGTCTTGTCTCTTCAAATCACGTTAGGTATCATTTCTTAACCAACGCTTAACCCTTATACACATCAGTGCAGTCAGAGAATTGGTGTGGGCATCACGGCCAGGATTTATTCTTCCTTGAACTAAGCTCAACGGATACAGCATGTTGGAAATTTTCAGCTTTTCGAAAGAATGAGCTTACGAACTCAAGATCGTAGTTTGAACTTGATGTTCAACATTCCTGTGTCACACGCCCTTCTCAGAGGAATTTGAACAAATGAACGATTCTCTGTAACTCTGTAAGCCATATCAACTAGGAAGCAAGACATACATTACAAGGTCAAAAGTACATACTACCTCATAATCACAAACCTATGAAGCCAGAGGGTAATTTAGATGTGTTAGGTAATCAGCTAACCGAACTAATTCTGAACTAAGCTAATGTTTGGCGAATGACAAAACTCAGATCGAAGTTTTAAGTTGATATTCAACATTCGTCTTCTTGTGTATCATCAGATGCAAGTAGATGGCTAAGAGCCACTTTGCTTTTCTTAGGTTTGGGTGGTAAGCTCTCATGAACATCGCCTTTCTCGCCTTTTCTTTTCAGTTTACCTTCACTAGATTCCTGTAAATCTTTCTCTTTAGCCTCTTCCTGCAATGCTGAACCAGGCTCAGCAACTTCATCTTGATCCACAACTTTCTCGTTCCCAGCCTCAGCTTCTGTTTGTTTTGCTTTCTCATGCTCCAACAGTAGAGATCGAATTTCATCATTGCTTGCAAGGTCAAGGGCTGTTTTCCCAGCTTTTGTCTTGGTATTGAGATTGAAGCCTTTCCTTAACAAGTACTTTGTAAGGTCTATGTGAGACCCCTGAACAGCATAGTGAAGAGCGGTCATGCCCTTCCGATTGGCAGCCTTTACAGAAGCTCCCGAAGCCACAAGAGCCTTGACAACTTCTAAATGCCCCTTCTGGGCTCCAAAATGTATCGCACTCATATCGTCCATAGCTGCAGCACCAACATCTGCCTTGTGCTTGCAGAGAGCACTAACAACGTTCGCATGACCTGCCCATGCTGCCAAGTGCAGTCTAATATTCGCAACCAAGTCAAGGCAACAGATGCTAAATTGAAAATCATCAATCGTAATCAAGTTAAAGCATTTTTTTTCTATGATTGCCAGTGACAGCCACCTGAAAGTTAAAATAAAGCGAAGCACATGTTGGATCCTTGAGCAGAAATTTTGGAGCCAGGACCGCTGATTTGGATCAGGGTTATCAGACAGTAGACCACATACATCAAGAAAACTTAAACATAATAGTCCAAATAAGCCATAGCAGTGAGCAGTCTGAGCACCCACATGGATCCAGCAATACACATCTCACAGGTCTACGGCCTACAGGAGTGTTAGTCCCCAAGCAACTCAATGGTTCCGATTGCTAAATTAACATGGCAATTAAGAGAAGTGACGCAGATGTGATACTGAGACATACATGCATAACGAATATACCAAAGCCAAAGTCGGATCCACACAAGAATAACTTTCTGGTCTCAATATCAAACTGTTTCATAGCATACTACAATACGAGATTCACTAGCAGCTTTAATGGCTTTCACAAATTCCTAAACTACACAATTTTGCACGAGCTTAGTCCATCACTTTCTACAGCATCGAAATATAAACTCCCTCCAATTCTCTATGATCTTCCCCTTGGGAACAATAACTCACAGTTTAGTGAGTGCACGGTTCCTAAGAGGAAGATCATAGAGAATTGGACAGAATATAACATTTTATTGACTAAAGTAGAAAACGGAATCATACATGGACAACACTTCCGACATAGCACTATACAAACACTAATATGACACTACAATGCTGAGAACCTCAAGAGTTACCCTGAACTAAGTATCATTGATTGCACTACCAAATTTCAACTTATACCAAAAGATACCAAAACATAATGAGCATAACCATGTAAACAATTAGTCACAGACTCACAGTAAGCCAGCCCAAGCAATTCTTACCAGAAAAAAGTTTTTTTGTTTCCAAAAAAAGTACTTCCACAAATTCGTGACTGATTGAACTTTTGAAACAAAAATGATATTGCAGCAACAATGCACTGAAAAATCCAACTAAAGCACATCACACAGATCCCAACATATGAGAAATTATGCAACATAAGTCCCTCAACATGATAAACTCTGTCTCTTTTCTACATTACACACTTGCTCTCTCCTCCCTATTCTGGATCATCTTTGCTTACTCAGTTTATAAGGAGTTCATATATGCAAGAGAGGTTTACTTCCAAATGCATTGACTCAAAGCCCCAAAATGAAATCCGAATTCTTCTACAAGCACCATATCAACAAAGTGACAATGGTATTGAACTTTACATATATGATGAAAAGCAGAAAGAGAAGTTAAAGTTATACTCTCTGTCACAAAAAAAATTGTTCACATTATATTTTGATTTGTCCCAAATCGATCACTTTCTGTACACAGTAGATTACAATGAGAGATTTTGAGGTTTACAATCATCAAAGCTCAAATCCAATGGCACAAGCCAAAAAAGTTGTACCCTCATCACAACAAGCAAATAGGAAGGGGGCCAAAAGGGTAGACCATATCTCTATTGAGTCTAGAGGGACGTTTAGTGTCTTTGCTTTTAAAATTTAAAATATGAGCTCAAAATTAAGAGTGATCAATCCTTTTGGGACGGAGGCAAGAATAAATAATCATTTTTCCAAATTTTCTACGTTAGCTCGTGAGTTCACTGCTTGATGGAAGTTTAGAACATTGCCCAGGTCCTAGATGCATCCAAACAGGGCTAAGAAAACTAGATGTTATAGACACACTCAAGCACCTACATTGAACTACTTCCCAAACACTAGCCAAACCCAACCTGATAAACTGTGATTGATTCTGAAACAGAAGAATCGAAGCTTAATATCAATCTACACACTTAATTGAGAGACAATGGCACCTGCAGTGGCATGGTTTTATAAGATAGCCATTTTGTTCCATCAAAAGGAAGAAGTATGAGAGTAAGCCATATTTCTTTGGTAGCATTTCTAACATGATCATGCCAGTTCATAAAGGTATATGTTGGTCTTAAGGTTTGAATTGGAACCGAACGAGAGAGACCGTGGGGGGAATAAGGGGCCCGGGGGGGGGGGGGGGGGTTCCTAGGTTTTGACACTGTCGACAACGTAGATTAGTGAAGTAGGCAGTACTCCAGACCATCATGAAACAGGACAAAGAAAGTTCGATGTTATAGACACACTCAAGCATTTCCTAGAGAGAGTATCGCTTAAAATGAATAATTAAACCAAAACTCTTGAAAGTGGGAGGAGATAGTCAAACACACTAGCTAAACTGTAAACATTGACCTCAAGTCAGTCTTTCATCAGAACATTCATCTCTCTGAAACTTTAAAGCATCCAAGGCCCGTTTCATGTGTTTGGCTCCCTTTGCCTAACATTTCAATACAGCTCAATGTTGCCATGTTCATCCTCAGCACCACAAACGTGCTTTTTTATACATCCGAGTCTATGGTGAATGATACATTATGGGAGGCGTTGAGCCCAGACTTACCTTTCACAAGAAGTTCTGGGGAGAAAAGAAGAGTACCATACACCATGAAGTTAGGGCAGTGCAGGAATAAAGTAAGCCAAATCCTTCATGATTGAAAAAAATTGGATGGAAAATATCCATCCACCTCTTCCCTTCCCTCCCGTTTTCCTTCCCCTCCTCAATTGCTACCGAAAGAATCTATTAGTAGGCCCAGCACAAACCTAAAACAGACAATGAGAAGTATGCCAACATAGCTAGTATGCTAAAATACATTCTGTTTGGATACCATTAAGGACTTGGCTGGAATGAGCCTAATTGTTTTTGGGCTAATAGAAGCCAAAACAAAGGATAATAGGGGGATGTGGTGGTGGGATTGGGAGAAGAAACAAAAGGGTGAAGGAGGGAACATGGGGTAATTATTAGTTCATTACCCCCCACTCCCTTGCCCTCCTATATCCAGCATTATCATTTCCTCCTTTTTTTCTATTACCCAAGTGAAAATGAAGTTGATGGTGTTAACTAAAAAAAAATCGATAACAGTTACCCCCATTCCAAGCGACCCCTAAAGAGTAAAGAAGGGAAGTGAAAGGGAAAGAAAGATACAAGAATGGGAGAGGAAGGAAGGTCTGACATATTTCCTCTAAATATTTCCAATCGTGAAAAGGAATTCGTTTATCAAAGAGGAAAGATTATGATTACCTCCATCTTTTCCCGTCTGTCATCCTCAAACCTAATATTCAAACAATGGAAATTGGTCCCTCTTTCTCTCCAAACTTCAGTGTTTAGACACACTCTAAGGCTACAATGTGTTTGGTCCAAATAGATCCTAGAAAATCATGTCCATTGCTTAATTGGGGAGAAAGGGGTTAATGTGGAAATTACGAGGGGAAATCCAATTGTTTACAAAAACGAACATTCTCCTTTACACACCCACGGAATGCCATTTTTTTTTCCATCACCCATCCTCCTCTCCTTGTTTATCTTTTCTTCTTCCATACCACCAAACAAACAAAATTATTAGGATACTTGGAAAACTCCTCCCATCCAACCAAACGGAGCCTAAGTCTTTCACTAATCGTCGTATCTAGTCTAAAATCTTCATGCCACATCTATTGATGCAAGGGTAAAAGCACACTCTCGCCTTACTACCAATTAGAGTTAATCGCGCTTACATCTAGAACCTCCCCTCCCCCCACCCCACCCTCCCCGCGCCCCAATAACAGCCGCATAAGTGGTTCTAAAGCGGGTCATTGTGGTCGTACAATCAATTCATCACATTATCTAAACTCTAAACAACACTTACAGCACAACACACACACACACATCAACGAGATCAAAGAGAACCGCATACGATACGATCAATTTACATGTTCCAAACATGATTCAAACACATATAGTACACTAAAATCATCTCCGGGAGCAAGAAAAGACTCAATCTTTTGTTATCTTTTCGGCGAAATTGTGCAAAATTTCAAAAACCCAGTTCAACAAAATAAAAAACAGCCCAATTAAGCTAACACCCAGAAACATACGATTGAGCTACCAATTATGCAAACATATAATCAATACTCAAAATCAGACTGAAGGGTTTATTACTGTACATTAGCGTAAAGAGGAAGAGTAAAAAAGGATACGGAGTTCTGGAGTGCTTATCTCTGGAATTGACAGACAAGGGATTGTTGCTTATGATTAACTCAACTGCATTCACATCCCCATTTCTTGCTTCTGCGTGTATGTCTTCCCCTTTTGAGCTGCTGCTCTTCATTCTTCCAACTTTCAGTCTCTCTCCTCTTTCTGCAAAACTTGCGAGTCACACTTCTGCGAACGTTGTAATTTCTGCGCAAAACGCTGGAAAACGAAACTTGGGTTGGAATTTGTATTGGACTTGGTTAGACAAAAGTTGGACTGATCGAGCACGTAAAAGAGGGGTTGGGCTGTGGTGGAGGGATACAACCGGTTTCACATAAAATGCGATCGTTCTCTTGAATTGTTAAGTTCGGTTTTACTCCGTAATACCTTTTAAGTCTTAACGTCTCTATACATATGAAACTCAAACAAATCTAAAAGATCTATTTCAAAAAGAAAACAAAAAATCTAACTGTAAGAGCATGTTTGGTAATGTTTTTGGTTTTCAAGTTTAAGCTTTTTTAAATCCAATGTTCTGCGTGGTGGTCTGGGGCGTGATGGTGGCAGGATCAAGGAAGGGGGGGGGAGGTACTTGGAGGATGTAATGATGAGTTGTGAGCGGAGAGACGTTAGTTAAACAATGGTAAATGGGTATAGGAGTCCAATTAGGCTTTTAGTTTGTTTAATTTATTTTTGCTTTTGGAAATTTCTTAATTTTGTCTTGACAACGATAATTGTAGTCTTGGCAAAATCAGCACCCTATTAGTTCACCATTATCGATTGTGTTGAAGGTTTAACGATGAAGAGTTCTTATCATATAGCTTCGAGCGGTGGTTACCATTAGCGGTAATCACTCTACCATTTTCAATATATAGTATAATATCATACAATATTTAATTAAGGGTATATTTGTAAATGTGATGCGTATCATCGATTTATCCCACCCTATCATCGATTTATCCAACATACCAAACATGACTATAAATAGGGAATGAAACTATCTCACCAAATCACCACAATCTCACCTCTAATACCAGTTTTTCGTCCCACGCATCTTATTATCCCTACAAATTTCAGATTAGATTAGATTAGATTAGAGATGTGCGAGAGAGTGAGCGCATTGGTGATGGTAATAATGGTCTACAATCATACTATAAGTTACGAGAGAGTGATAGAGGGAAGTGTAAGCTTAAGCAGAGTAAGGAAACCCCAAAATTATTGCTAACCAATACAGAAGACAATCATCTTTTGGAGAACCTTGACCAGTTCGTCGCCTTCGCTGCTTTTCAGGTCTTCTTTCTCTCTCTTCTCCGCTACCCTTGTTATTTGTTTCCAATTGTCTTTGTTTTGATATCTAGGGTTTAGTTTTTGTATAGATTTCTGATAAATTTAGGGTTTTTTCACTTGCTCGTTTAATGGGTATGGTTATGTTTTGTGCGGAAACGTAGAACTAGGGTTACGTCGGTAGTTTCGTGAAGGTGAAGATGTATTTTCTTGTTGTGTGGTTTTGATGAGAGTTTTAAGCTTCAGATTTTGGATGACAGGTGTAGTGATCTTTTGGGTTTTGTTG
Organism: Spergularia azorica; assembly: GCA_038382645.1. Classification (NCBI taxonomy): domain Eukaryota; kingdom Viridiplantae; phylum Streptophyta; class Magnoliopsida; order Caryophyllales; family Caryophyllaceae; genus Spergularia; species Spergularia azorica. The sequence goes on from JBBYHQ010348389.1 coordinate 7,818, forward strand.
AAATTGAGACGAAATTTTTTCATGGTTATGTTTCGATTTATTAGAATTTTATGGAATTTGTTTTTCTACCGAATCTTGCTTGTTTAACGGTTTTGGTTCTGTTTTGTGCGGAAACGTAGAACTTGGGTTGTATTGGGATTTTCGTGCAGATGGAGATTTGTTTTGTTGTTGTGAGATCTTGGTGCGAGTTTTGAATTTCGGATTCTAGATGGCCAGTGTTTCATGATATTTTTTTGTGGTTATGTTGAAATTGGGATGAAGTCGTTTGTGTGGCCCGATATGGATCGTAGGTTTTTCGAGGATTCGTGTTTTTCTGTTGTATAGGAGTGTTTTTTTTTTATCATGTGGCTTTATTTTCTTATTGTATCCATTTACCGCTACGTTACGTTGTGTCACCCATGTGTTACGTTACAATACCAAATGTTTTTTTTTTTTTTTTTGAAACTTAGGGGAATCACAATGAACACACTTTATTATAAAATACCACAAATGAGACATCTAAGTCACCTAGGTAATAAGTGCACATTTGAAGACGAAACGCTTTTCTTTAGCTTCGTTTTTATTTTTGTAGAAATGTCAACTTTATCAGAGTATTTTCATTTCATTCAAGTTGGTAGAGACTTATACAAGGTGAGCATGATGATAATATTTCATGTCACTAAACTAGTTGTTCATAAGCCTTATTTTGCTAGCGGGAAAACGGCAACACAACTTTTAAATCAATTATGTTAGATGTTTTGACATAATTTAATCGTTATTGCATTTGCCGATTTTTCCCCAAAATGGCACATTATTATGTAACTTATTTCCATTATATTTACGCTATTATAATAAACTAGAATGAAAGTCCGTGCATTTCACGGGTCTCTTAATAATGATATCAATTAGTTGCATTTTATTAAATCCGTGTAGATAATTATTTTCATTATAAACCTTATTTTACAAAATTGTGAAAAAAAATTGTGAACTTATCATCGATTTATCTCACTCTATCATCGATTTATCCCACATATCAAACATGACTATAAATAGGAAATGAAACTATCTCACCAAATCACCATAATCTCACCTCTAATACCAATTTTTCATCCCACCCATCTTATTATCCCTACATATTTTAGATTAGATTAGATTAGATTAGATTAGAGATGTGCGAGAGAGCGAGCGCATTAGTGATGGTAATAATGGTCATACAATCATACCATAAGTTACGAGAGAGTGATAGAGTGAAGTGTAAGCTTAAGTAGAGTAAGGAAACCCCAAAATTATCGCTAACCAATAAAGAAGATAGCCATCTTTTGGAGAACCTTAACCAGTTCGTCGCCTTCGCTGCTTTTCAGGTCTTCTTTCTCTCTCTTCTCCGCTACCCTTGTTATTTGTTTCCGATTGTCTTTGTTTTGATATCTAGGGTTTAGTTTTTGTATAGATTTCTGATAAATTTAGGGTTTTTTCGCTTGCTCGTTTAATGGGTATAATTCTGTTTTGTGCGGAAACGTAGAACTAGGGTTACGTCGGTAGTTTCGTGAAGGTGAAGATGTGTTTTTTTGTTGTGCGGTTTTGGCGAGAGATTTAAGTTTCGGATTTTCGATGTCGGGTGTTTGGTGATTTTTTGGGTTTTGTTGAAATTGAGACGAAATCTTTTCGTGGTTATGTTTCGATTTATGAGAATTTTTTGAATTTGTTTTTCTGCCTAATCTTGCTTGTTTAACTGTTTTGGTTCTGTTTTGTGCGGAAACTTAGAACTGGGATTGTATTGAGTTCTTCGTGCAGATGGAGATTTGTTTTGTTGTTGTGAGATTTTGGTGCGAGTTTTGAGTTTCGGGGTTTCGGATTCTGGATGGCCGGTGTTTCATGGATTGTAGGTTTTTCGAGGACTCGTGTTTTTCTGTTGCATAAGAGTGTTTTTTATCATGTCGCTTTATTTTCTTATTGTATCCATTTACCGCTACGTTACGTTGTGCCACCCATGTGTTACGTTACAATACCAAATGTAATTTTTTTTTTGAAACTTAGGGGAATCACAATGAACATACTTTATTATAAAATATCACAAATGAGACATTTAAGTCACCGAGGTAATAAGTGCACATTTGGAGACGAAGCGCTTTTCTTTAAGTTCGTTTTTATTTTTGTAGAAATGTCAACTTTATCAGAGTATTTTCATTTCTTTCAAGTTGGTAGAGACTTATACAAGGTGAGCATGATGATAACATTACATGTCACTAAACTAGTTGTTCATAAGCCTTATTTTGCGAACGAGAAAATGGCAACATAACTTTTAAATCAATTATGTTAGATGTAAAGAAAATAAGTTTGAATAAGTGACTAACCATTACTACGACTCATTGAGAATTGAACTGAATCATCACTGATATCAAATCTGCTACTGGATGAGTCATCCTTGTTTCACCAAACTGCGAATGTGATGATCCGGTTAGGCTAACCTAACAACATAGATATGTAGAATGTGGTGATCCGGTTAGGCTAACATAAGTACGTAACAACATAGATGTATAGAGGATTTTCATGGTGTAACAGTCTCATCCACCATACGCCACAACACAACCCAATAAGATGGAAAGTCACCGTTTAGCCCTTAAATGGACTATTGGGCTTAAAAGAAGAATACTTTTGTTGTTAGTATGTTAGTAGGAGTATTATAAACATATCATGAACTCCACAGTTTTCCAATGTGGGACAAACGTGTTCCGTAAAATTTTGGGATGTTACAAATTCTCCCACTTAAAGAACTCAAAGCCCACGTTGCGTCTAAAACAATCCAAATTAATAGGCACAGATACCCTGTAACGTCCCTGCTAGGCGACTTGTCTGGGCCTGCGTAAGCATCTAACACGCGGTCGCATGGTCGCTCTAATACTACTTATAACACCCTGCCTCATCACCTGAAGTGCAAGTAGTCACTTAATGCAGCTTGTCAGGCTGTGTATTGACCTAACATGCCAACACAAGTCATTCCGGCGCACTTTGACTTCACTCGTGCATGCTTAACTTCCCACGAGATCACTCATCCTAATACTATTCTCCAGCAAGCATGCTTAACCAATGAGTTTTTAGCGCATTAGATTTCTAAAAAAGAAAAGTCGACTTTGTTGGTATGAGTAGTTTAGTAGCATTTTAAATTCCTTTAAGCACTCATATGATCCCCTTAAATCTCTTCATAATTCTGGTGTATTACAATCCTAACTTCACCTCTAAAATGTCACCAAGGTCTTTTGACTGCCAACACGGAAGAAATCGATACTACGCCTACTCCTCACTCCATAAGTGGTCTTCATCTTTCTTAGCTAGATCATGTCGCGTAATTAACCTCCACGCAGCGGACTCTAGCCATCTTACACTTCAAAGCAACAAGAACCACACACAATGGCCGAGAGACTTATAACGTCTTAAGCGCCCCAAAGCTAGCTAGCTTACACCCTACTCCCTCTTAGCCATGGCCCTGAATAAAGAAATCAAATCCAAGACTACTCGATAAAGCCACCAATCGTCACGTATATCATCATAAACATTACAATACGCCAAAAAAAATTAAACAATCTACTGAGTATATGTATAAATACGTACTTTTGTCAATAAATTCAGAAAAATCACACTTATAAAACAAACACATGACATGACTATGACTATAATATTCTCGAATTTATATATGGTTAATATGAGTGTTATTTTACGATTCACAATAAATTATTAGTGGCTAAAAGAAACTGTATTTTTTTTCTTCTCTAGAAAATTTATACATTTCACCTTCAAATTTCAATTATTTCAAGAGGTATGTAAAATATTATTTCACTAAGCTAAGGCCATGTTTAATTCAACTTAAAGAACAATAAATTCACATCAGATTAGATCTCGTCCTAATCAAGTCAAATCAGATAAGAATTATGCAAATAATATCAATAGATCTGATATATTTGTTGTTATTAACCCGTCTTATTTTAGCTAAATTTTCAATACATTCAAATCAACTTAAATCAGCAAATCATGTCTCCTTGGCCATGCTAGGCCGTGTTTAGTAGAACTGCATCTTTCTGATTTGATTTGTTCTGATTTTGATGCAACTGATCTGGTCTAATTTAGAAGTAACGGATCTGATCTGATTTGAATAACTGTAAACTAATCTTTTATTACACGTATTATATGTATATTTGAATATTTGATATTGCCTCCTCTCGTACTCTAGGTTTTTAGACCATTTGTATGTACCTTCCATTTGTAGGCACTATCCCAAATTCTCTAAGGTAGTGTTTGGGAACTTAGAATTCATTTGAAAATTAGAAATTGAAATCCAGAAATTGAAATGATGGAATTTAATT
>JBBYHQ010348417.1:0-10689 GCA_038382645.1 Spergularia azorica
CTCTCTCTCTCTCTCTCTCTCTCTCTCTCTCTCTCTCTCTCTCTCTCTCTCTCTCTCTCTCTCTCTCTCTCTCCCCCCTTGCCAAAGTTAAGTTTAAAGAAAATTAAACGAAACGAGTGCACACAAGGAGTATTGATCACGGTGGACGTATCAGCAATCGCGGGTTGTCGCAGTAGTTGCAGCAAAATTGTGGAAATCACGGCCAATATAGCTTAAAATAACAGTCACAGTCAAGAACCTTGATACATCGTAAACGCCTCAGTTTCGCTAGCGATAATTTAAAACATGTATAAAGGGTTATGTCACTGTTTAAAGGAATAAAATACAGAGGGGTCGCCCTTATGTCAAAACGGACACAAGTAGCACCAAGAACATAACTAAAGTCCCATAACTCTAAACCAGGATGATTAGCCTCAGCCATAGGCATTGGTATAACACATCTCCCTCCCCCCAAGACACCTCTCAAAGATGAGATAATGCTTTAGCGATCACATGTGCAGCACGATGATAAGTAGTCCTCAGCTTTTTCTATTCACTAAGTGATCCCAGCCTTAACCAATCACTTATAAATCCGGTCACAAATACTCCCTCCATTCATTTCCAAGCTTCCTGATTTCCTTTTAGAGGAATTCACTACCAAGCTTCCTGTTTCTTGTTTTGGTAACTTTTGAGCCAATAAGAGACCTTCTAAGTGCTAAATGTCCCTTTCGCACTTGCTTTTGAGCCAATGAGAGGCCTCCTAATCAATTTCTAAAACTATGTGCAAAAGCAAACAGGAAGCTTGGAAATGAATGGAGGGAGTAATAAGATATATAAACATCCCTCACAGCTACTACCCAGAGTTTCACCTAGGTACTTAATAACCTGCGGAATGAAGATTCCACCTCCAACTAAACCCATTCAAAAGCAATCATAAAGTAATAAATTTCAAAGAATATCAACAATCATAAACAAGTTGAGTAGAAGTAGCGTACGATTTAGCCATGGATATAACTCCTTGGAGAATACCGGAAGTGCCACCAAGAACCGGTAAGAAAGCAAAAAGTAAGCCCACCGTACAGTCCTAGCATTTATAAGATAATAATGGTTAGAGTAACTCGACTGCATAGCGATATATTAACAGAAAGGAAGATAATGAATTTAAACTTTCAGATATACCATTGGCCCCTACCGTCTGCCCCTCAAAGAATCACAAAACATATAAACGGAGCAGAAAATTTCTCTAAAATGAAACAGAACAAATGTCAATAGTTACCTGCAAAATGAGGGTGCCAATAGTAACTTGACCATGTAGAGCATTGATACTATTTTTTTCCATCAAGAACTTGAGAACCTAAAGTGATTCGGAGAGAAACATCACAATCATGACTCACAAGTTTCAAAATATGATTGAAGTCCAGCAGGACATAAATGCAAAACAATTAATTGCATGCTAACAAAACATGAGCCCGAGAAAAAAAGAAGACAGCAAAACAAATAAAAACAAGAAAGACGAAACGTTGTTATGAGGAGAATATAAAGGCACAAAATGGACAATAGCAAGTCCCATTTTAACCAGCACTTTATCAGCCAGAATCAGCAAATGCATAAACCACAAATTGATAATGAACTGCCTTTTCTTTAAACACAAAACAACTGGGGACTTATGACCAACTGAAGGCCAGAGATAGTCTACCCTAACAACAAACTTTAGTTCTATTAGAAAAGGCATAAGGTGACAGAATAATTATTTAAAAGAATAGAAGACATGCAGTCACGTTGTCAAGCGAATGTTTAAGATGAAACACAAGAGAAAGATTCCAAAAAAAGCCAAACGTAGGACAAAAAGACATACCACCGCTGTTGATGACATCGACAAGAATAAACCAACGAAAACACCTTCAGATATTTTAGCACCACATAACTGCAAGCGGGGAAGCATCTCATCAAAAACCTTTTTCTTTTACGAGAAACCCAAAACGAGGTTCTCGGGAGACAGAGAAGGTCGACAAATGCAAATACAGTCCACGAAACAATGTTTGGGACATGAAGATACTGAAGAAAGATAAGCGTAAGTGATGAGATTGGCTAGAAGCTAACCAGGTCCTCTCCACAACTAACACATGCCAAAAAAAAAAAAAAATTACTGACAACGACCTGATGAAATCTATCACTTTATGTGAAAGCTAAATGTTTTCTAATTTTAGGTGTACGTTAAATAGATTCATAACATAAGATTACATCCGAATGCTAAGGCAATAGAAAATTCAAGAAAAGTTCAACCTTTGTCAGAGATTTCCCTAATAGCTCGTACCACTAGGTACATTATCTTACCAAGAGGTGATAAATTGGAACAGAAACCGTTAGGAGGTCAAATAAGTAACACAAATCCTCCACCCAAATATGCTAAGTCTGCAGAAAAATATACTCCATATGATTTGACAGTCCGGACAGGGTTACCTACAAAGAAAATGTTGTGACTGATTCTAGTTCATTAGCCTACAACCTAACCACATTTAGTTCATTTGACTAATCCCATACATGTATCCTTTTCTAGCTGCAAAGTTTCCAGAAATCTTTCATAGTCGACAAGTATACTGATATATGGAACTGGTAGTCATGGAAACTAATAAAATTATCAACCAACACCATTACAAAACTGACGAACATTGTACAGCTCAAAGTGCATAGAAATAGCATAAGGAGATGACGTACTGAAGCTGTTACACCAGCGAGGAACATAAAGAGGAAAATTTGAAATACACCACCTAGGATAGCCACTGCTCGAACGATACGAAGCTGCACCCGTGATGAAAGATGAAAATTCGTTATTATACCATTGCCAACTTTGACGCTCTCTGGAAGATATCAAAGAGAAATTAAACTGACCTTTGATGTTGAGAACTCTAAACCCAATGCAAACAGGAGAAAAATTACACCAAACTGAGCCACTGTCTCCACCTGCAGCAGCACAAAAACCATGCAAGTAGATTTCGTAAATTCAGCAATAACGAGTAATGAAAGGAAGTAAAGAAAGACCACGAGATCCCTATTTATGCAATAATAAACGTCAGAAGCTTGCCAACTACATATCCAGAAGTTTCCCCTCATCCTTAAAAACTATTAGCTCCGTTCTATAACATTACCCTCCTTTCAAAAGTTGACTTCTCATTACGAGCAAGCAAATAAACCATTAATCCCTTCGCCTTTCTTTTAACACCCCATATAAAAAAACCCACCCTTATTGAGGAGGGTGTAGTGTACACACTAATCGGTTAATCAAAGTTCCAAAAGAATTACACAATACGGGGGAATTTTGGGTATGAGGTGTTTAAAGGAACACAAAGTGGTAAATATCTTACAAACTTGTCCTTATTTCCTCTTGTCCTTCTATGACATTGATCAGCAAAATAATCATACCTGCACCATTTCTGTCACAAAACTGAATCCCCCTGGTCCAATAATAGATCCTGCCAGCAGATAGCCGGTAATAACCTGGAACATTTCATTCCACACATAAGAATGAATCTCAATTTGCATTGACTATATACATCAGAAACAGTCAAAAAAAAAAAGGGAGGCCATATATCATTTCGTGGGAGGCATCTTGTTTTTTTTTTCGGGATAAAGGGTCGCATCTGTTAAGATAAGATGAGGGGGAATTGCTTAAGATGGTATGGCTATCTAAGGAGGAGACCAATTAATGCACTAGTTAGGAGGTTTAAAGAGTGGAGAAGCGATAAGATTATAACAGGAAAGGGATGACCTACACTAACTTAAATACCGGTGATGGAAAGCAAGAGCTCTACTGGGATGGGGATAGAAAAGACTGGCATTTGAGAAGGCAGCATGGTTACTGAGGATGGGATTGAACTTGATTTGTTTGTGTTTCATGTTCCTTTGTTAAATGTTCAAACTTTTATTCCCTGCTTTTGCACGGTTGCACCTTTTGTCGTCATTCTTCTCAGAGCGCTTTACTACTTTTCTCTTGATTTATAATCAAAACTTATTACTCCCTCCATTTTTTTTGGTTCTTTAAGTTTGGTTTGAAATCCTCTCACAGATTCAAACCAAACGTAAAGAACCAAAAAAAATGGAGGGAGTATCAATCTTTTAAGGGGGCGTTTGGTTCACATTTTGGAATGGAAACGGATTAGAAACAATAATGTAAACGGATTGGAATCAAGTTTCATTCTTTTTAAATGTTGTTTGGTTAAGCATATGAATGGAATGATTCCACAAGTAAGGGCAAAATGGAAAACTTTATCTTTCAATCAAAATAACCACCATCACCTCAACTATTCTCTCTCCTCCCTCGGCCGCCACGGTTGACCACCCGCCGCCGCCGTTGACCACCACCAACCGCGACCGGTGCGACAACCAATATCATCATTTCAACCCAAATTACATAACTAACAAGCCTATATGATTACTTTTTCTTAATATTGCTCCAAATGATGTAGATCTAGGAATTTGTTTTCGTTTTTTTTTTTATTTCATGGTGGAAAACGTGGTGGGGGAGGGATATGGACGGCCGTTGATGTGGCCGGTGAAGTCGCCGGAGCAAGGGCGACCGGAGGGGGGCTTCGCCGGCGGGATGGGCGGCGGCTTGTGGTGGTCCGGTGGGGGGTTGGGGTAAGGGGGGTTGGTGTGTGGGAGGAGAGAGAAAATGATTAGAGAGGATTCATTTTTCTAACCTTATGTTTTTTGTGGGATTGGAAAGGGAGTGGGAAAGGATTGGGAAACAAAAAATATGAAAACAAACACAATGTAACGGAGTGGTAATCGAATCCGTTTCCAATCGCCCCAAAAATCATGAACCAAACGCCCCCTAAAACTCATTCGGTTTGATATTGTGTTCTCCCTACTTTCAATGTCTTCATTGCTCTCACATATGACGATTTATGTCAGTCAACCCCAAATCATTTTGGGACTAAAGCTTTCTAGTTGTCATCCTGCACTAACTTCACTATATTATTACCACATCCACGACAATCGAAAGAAGATGAATTGCAAGTTAAAATAAAGCAACGGATACAAGGAAAGCCCTTCAAATGAGGCTGCCAATACTCACTCAGATTGGGTCCTACACAAGACTTCAGCGACATAAGGTGCCGCAATATGATGGAAGAATTCCATGTCCAAGAGTAACCTAACTTCTATGGGGATACTACTCTACATGTTGATAAGGCCCTCATCGTAAACTAAGCTAGTGCCCGGAGACATCAGCAAACATGATGAAGAAGGAACAAGAAAGAGAACATAAAATAAGGCCCTGAAAAATGCATGATGGAAAGAAAAGGTGGAGAAACAAGCCAGGAGCCAACCATGTCAATCTCAAAAACTAATAGGGTCAAAACATCAGAAGCCATATGATGTGGTAACTGTGTGCCTACTAACATGCCTATTAAGCCTTCATTCCCTATGTTAATCCACAGAGCTCCTAAGTTAGAGCCCCCTATGATGCACACACACACCCCCCTAATTCCCTTAATATCACCAAACGACACTGTAAATTGTTGCAACTGTTAAATGTACTCCATCTATTCACAATCATTGCTATTCAGGAGTAACAAGGTATCCCATGTTTTGACAACTTCATGGTGATGAACAACATGACCCCTTTGAGATGCTGCCGCAAATGGATTCACAGGGGGAGTTGAATTGCCAACAAGCCCCAGAGATCCATCTGATTGGTTACACTTTCTTTATTTTAAGAGCAATACTCGCCCCTTCCCTCCCTTCCCTTTCCATCCTATTCCCTGCTCTCCATTTCCCTCGAACTTTAGCTGGGTGCATCCTCCTATGGCTGAAGATGTCTACTTGGCTAGGAATAGAAAGGGCTAAATCAGTGACGTTTGAAAATAGTTCCTTGGGCTATTAGGTGGTGCACTTGGACAAAATGGAATTAAAGTATTTTTGATGATAGTGCTTCTTTGCGCCAGGAGTTCAACTTACACTTTTTGATGTTCTATAGCTAGAAGTGCTCAATTTGACACGCATTTGACTTTTCTTGTTTGGGTTGAAAAGACTACTCATGCTTGAGACCAGTATTTTCCAACACTCCTTTTGTATATGATCGTCACCCCTAGGTGTCTTTTTGTACATGGGAGTCATCCCCTTGGTGGTGTGCTTTAGACATTACACTCTTTACATCTTACTCATCAAAAGGGGATCCAACCCATGTCTTGCAATTCTATTGTTACCGTTGACTAAATCCACGAATGAATATTTATGTACTGCAAGAGTCAAGGCAGCAATTGTGGTGTGTCATACATTAGTCCGTATAAGCATTTGGCCTCATATAAGCAACAATAACTCATAGCAATTTCACAAACATGCTCCTAGAGAGACAGAAATATGTTCAGGAAGAAGCACCATGAAAGGTCATACCGGCTGCCCAGCGACCGCAAATGCAATGCCACCACAAGTTGCAGAGACAATGACAACAACCAGCTCTGATATCAATCTGCAGACAAAATTAGCTCCGAAACGAACAGACTATTACATATACATCTAGTAACCGAGAGAAGAACTGCAAAACGGACCTCAAATCCAGCTGCAACATAGGATATTTTGATTTTGTATTGGATATGATGAAGACATTATCCTGGGTAACAACAGAAACAAAATATTATTACTAATTTTTGGAATAAAAAAAAATCGAGGTATAATCACGCTATAATCAGAAGTTGTGCATATAGAGCGTACCTTACGATCGATCAACGTCGGTGTATCCTCAGGACGATTTTCACTGTCCAAAATTGAAAACATGATGAAGTTGAAAAGACCTAAATAAGCCACACAGCATTACTGACTATATTAGAGTACCCAAACTTTTTGAAATGGTGAAAAACAATAATTTTAGAAATCAACCAAGGAATAATGTTTTAAAAGATAAAACAAAGAATAAAAAGAAATTGATGCAAGATTTTATGATAAACGCCAAAGCAGGCAATTCAAAACCAATAATAAGAATGACAGGAATAGTAGTTATTGCATTTTTTCAAGAAAGAAAATGGTTAAACAGCCTAAAAGAAGATTTTTAAATGCCTTTCATAAAGTTTTCAGGAATGAAGAATGTTAATCTAACTAACTAAAAACCTAAACCAAAGATATAACACGACTTTGGCAAAGTCATAAAGGTCAACAACAACCAGGGTGAATTATCAGGAACAAATAATCATGTTACAAACAAGCTTGTGCTTCATCCACAGGAGAACCAACATACTTGTCCTCATTCGTTTCATTTTTCTTTGGCTTCACTCTAGCAACCGTCTCCAAAACAGCCTGTAAGAAACCAAGAAAGATACGCTCAGAATACTTGTAGATCATTGACAATCTGTGTAACTGAACATAATGCATGCAACACAAGAAACTCCAGACAAGCATCAGGTACAGTAACAACTAAAAACCAAAAGCAGTTTATACACCTCATCAAATCCAGAAGTATTTTAACAGAGGCTGTACTTATTCAAAGCCCACATCCCATCCCCCAATGCTAGAGGTGGCACATATGCCACCAGTACACAAAATCAGAGAACAACCACAGAGTGGGGAACCAAAAGTCAAAATAAAGCTATAACTGACACCATATACTTCTAGGGAAGAACATAGTTAAACAAAAAGTACTCGCACAACACAAAGTAAGCTTTAACTATCTAAGGTTCAGCATGAGAGATTTTTAAAAGGAACTGAGACTGAGAATATCAAGAACCAAACAGAGAGCTTATTGCTTAACCACACCTGATCAACCCACGAATCAGGCAACCACCCCCCCCCCCCTGCCTAAGACAGAGCAAGGAGGCTGAATGTACAAAGCCTTACTCAACATACTAATAAAAAGACTCCGGAAGAGGCTATGACATCCTAACTCATAGAATATCATGTAACATTTAGTCAGAAAAACACTCACCAACCTATTTCACAAAAAACATACACTCACCAACTTCAATATTACTAATCATACATCATTACTCGAGGTTTTCTGAAACTTAAGGGACACCAGATATCAAGGACATTGACTAAGTAACATAGTTAATCTAAAGAATGAAACAATCGGGAAGTAATGAAGTATTTATTGAAATGGTGATGAAGACACTGCAGACAATAGCCATTATAAATCATAATCTCCATAGATTCGTTAAACTGCCATAGATATATTCCCATATATGATCTTGCATCCGGATAATATTAAGCTCTACCATATCGACATCATTTTTCCCTTTTAAAAACCATCAATATAGTTGGTCTCAGCAAGTTCAAAGATAAAAGTCGCTACAGCTAGCCAATAGTTAAACAGAATTTCTAAGTTTAAATTATAACAATGAAGACAACAATAAGTAACCAATAAGTGGCATATAAACTACTTAACTTGTGCATACGAAATTCCCAGCTCATATTTTCAACTGTCTTTTTTCATCAACTATAGAAATCAACTAATACGAGTATCATGTTGCAATGCTTCTGCGTGCTGAGCGGTAACACATCTAGAAGTAGTTGTTCGTCTTATTTGTTTTCAGAAAATAGTTATAGATATCGTTAGATTTTGGAGAGGTTACAGAACTCACTCACCAACTCCCACCCAAAAGAAACAAAAAACTTTACGAGGGGCACGATAAAAGGGAAAAGAGAGCCATGCATCCAGATTGCTCTTCTAGTTTTGTGGCTTGGTGAGAATAAGGCCAATGCATTAAGGAGGTAATGGACCTAAAAACAAGAGGGGGGGGGTAGTGATGGAGGTGAAAGAGGAGAGGGGATGGAGAGAAATTAACAGTTTACCCATAATTTAAAGTAATATTAACACACTTAAGGTGTGACAAAATACCTCAAAAAGGAGAGTAATAGTTTCACCACCACTCCTTTCATCTTCTCTCCACCATGAAAATCTCCTGATCCTCCATTCCTCCCTTTGTTTATAATTCTCTCACACTTAATGACATTACCCTAAATTAACGTAAGACCATGTGCCCTTAAGTTGCCTCAACCATCCACCACCATGACCAACAACATCAACAATGTTCCTAACCCAAACGCCACCATGTCTCTTATCTTCCTCCAGCCTAAAATTCAACACCACCATCATCACCTCATCACCACCACCCCAATCTGTTACCGCCATCACCAGCCCCTTTACATAATGGTAAAGCTACACCACCACTTTGCACCACTAGTCCAGTAGCAACAAGTCCACCACCAACTAAAATCACTAACAATAACATTACCTACTGCCTCACAAGACTCACACCTATGATAAGATAAGAGGGAATTGGGAAGTACATTTTTACAAATAACGTAAAATGGAGATCGTGTTAGAAATTGTATTGACCGACTTCTACTTCACAATCTAAGAACAGGAAATGACCACACCAATTCAAAATCAAATCAAAACAAGGTGTATCTGATCCTTAGATGTTGCTTTGCTATCCCAAGGCCAAGATCTAAGATATAGGAAGTTATGATTGGCCTCTAAAGGGTGGTATTTAGAGATGACAATGAAGGTTGTTGAGGTGAGGCAGCACTGGATTTTAATTTATAATAAGGTGGAGTGTCAGTGATGTGACATGACAGGGTGCTAGGGTATTGGAAAATCCATTTACGTGGGTGTAGAGGTCATTGAAGAAACCTTTTCAAGGTTGGCTGGGATTGTAATAGAATCAGCAGAGCTCATAACCTTACGACGGCTGGTCGAGAAACTAATTTTTGTGTCCTTTTACAACCTCCAATCCCCCTTTACTTTATATTCACTTTCTTTTTGTGCTTTTCTTTATTCCTCTACAACAACATTATCCCATCGCCTCAAAGGCTCCCGCCATAATGCAAGCCTTACCCCTGCGTTGAAAACATAGAGAGACCGCTTACGGACTTCTCTTTATTACTTTGTCAATGAAAGGTGGTCGATGAGACCGTGGGGAAGGTTAATGTGGTTAGGTGCGGAAAGAAATAGACAAACACCTTTTACTTCCCCTTGCCAACCACACAAATCAAGTATTAGAGGGTTTAAGCTTCTTCCCTTTCTCTTTCTCCTCACCCCTTTCCTTAGTTTATGTGACCCAAACGTCCCCATGGTTCTCAAACTAGCCTCAAATTAAACATCCTAGAGCTAAAAGTTCCTAAAATGAACCACACATAACCCTTACACTTCAAAGTACACCACACAAAAACACTACTACATCGATCTGATTATCTTTGGAGTAAACAAAGTGCCGATTTCTAGGATGCAAAAGTACAAAAGCTCTTTACTTGATAGAGCTTGCAGTTTTTTTAAAGCTTCAATATAAAGAACTGGTCCTGGATCCTGATGCTTCGACATTGACCACGCAGTAAGAAGCAACATAGGAAACATTTCTTTGCACGTGCGTCCATCATCTTAAGCCACAATTATACCTAACTTAATCCATCAAAATGTCCATCCATTACTAAAGACATGCCACATTAAGAGACGATACACCCACGATTATTCTTGTGTGCATCCGCCACCTTACCTAAACCTAAAATTCTCTATTCCAAACTTACTGCATTTAGTAAAAACAAATGCAACTTCCTACTAATTACTAAACACACTAATCCGCCGTAAGAAACGACATCCATCATCATCTTAACTAAACCTAAAATCCTCCATCAAAATGTCCACCCATTACTAAAGACATGCCACATTAAGAGACGATACACCCACGATTATTCTTGTGTGCATCCGCCACCTTACCTAAA
>JBBYHQ010348475.1:0-12143 GCA_038382645.1 Spergularia azorica
TGCCCTTCCTCCCTAAATTTGCTGTTTTGGCTAGATTTTGCTCCGGTGCCCCTGATGTAGTTTGTCTTATGCGTGCTACGTGGGGAAAGAGTGCAGCACTGTGCTGCCTCTATCACTGCTCTGTTCACAACAAACCCAGAGCCTCTGCAGCACTCCTTCGGCTCTCATCACCACAAACATCGATAAGCTTAGTTAAAAGGAATTCCCTTTGATCTATCGACAAGTGCTTTTGTAGACCTCGGGCAACCATCTCCATCTCTGGCTGAAAAAACATAGATTTGATGACTAAATGATGACTGAATTTGACAGAGTACTGATTACTGAATTTTATAGTCATCATCGTCAGACAAATGATCGAAATCCCTGGTAACTAACTAAGCCAATTTACAAGGATCACCATCACAGTAACTAGAATCTGACAAGAAATGCCCATAGCAGTCAGTTATGGAGTCATGTCCGAAGACTTTGAACAACATGGTCAATTTTAAAGTGAGAAGCCCCTCGAAGTTTGAAAACAGAGAGTAAAAGAAATATAACACCTTTCCAGAGATAGCAGCAGGGAAATCTGATCTCAAAACAGGGTGAAGGTTTAATCTCGGTTCTCAGTCTTGTAATTTTTTGTGGGAGGCTACAGTGTTATAAATGGGACCCCTTATGAGAACACTTGAAGACTTGAAGTGATGCCCTTACACAGATCCACTCGCATTATAGAGTGGGCCTTATTATGCTTAACAAGTGGGGAGATCATATAAAAGATGGAAAGTTGTTTTAAGTAAGACATAACATAGACTAAAAGCTACAGCACTAATGGCTTCTAACAGTAACTTGACTACTTGAGAAGTGCTTTTGATACAACCAACACACGCTCACATTCCTCCCTCACCAAAAAAAAAGAAAAGAAAATAATCAAGTAATTCAATCTGAAATGACAGTACCCTTTAATTCTTGTGTAAACGTGAGGGGGATTAGAATCGGAAAAGGAAGTAAACATACCGACGAAGGTTCAGGTGGAAATACTTGGTGAATTAGACAGATCTTTTTCAGCTCCTCCATTGCTTCAGCAGGCTTAGCTTGCATCTCGAGGGCCTAATCAGAAACACCATTAAGCTACATACTAACGTGCCACTTTATGTTACTAAATTAAAATTTTATTTTTGAGGTACAGAACTCAATAGATTTACATATAAGAATGACCATCAAAAGCTAAACTCAAAGCATAAGTAAAATGGACTTATAATAAAGTAAAACCTTCACTGAACTGACATCTCTTTATGAGATCTATGGTAAATTTGAATTCACAAAATGGAACTTTCATGCATATTGGGTAGCTGTAGATTGAGTCGACAAACATTAAGCAGCACTGAGAGTCCATGAAGACCATTTTACTCACACCACCACAATACGGTACCATGACATATCAATTAATGGATGCATGCTTTACACCGTTAACTTACCCATGCTTGTAAAAACCAGAGGCGTGTCTGTGCAGCAACAGCAGCAGAAACAATTGTTGCAGCTCGAAAGTTGGTGAGACCTATGTCCTGAGCAAGCCCAGCTATAAAGAGGTGTGCATCTTCACCGTCAATTTGAACAGAAGGACTTCTTGCTCTGCAAATCAATTCAAAGTATCACAAGCATAGTAGAGAGATACAGGCTTGCACCCAACCAAAACAAAAAGGGAAAAAGAAAACAATCATAGATGTTATAACAGAATAGAAGTGCAGAATATAGGTGTTGAAACTCCATGTCTGCTCCCCAAAACTCCTCTCTCTAACTTTCTCTCTCTTCCTCTCTAACTCCCTCCGCCCTTAAGGCTGGGAATGGCCATTTTCTTTGGTCATTTCCAGCTTGATTTCTTTGGTCTTCAATGTTTTTTTTTTTTTTGTTTTCTCATGATCTCGTATTCTCGTTGTGTTTGATTAATAATCTCTCCTTGTGAGACATTTTCTCTCCCATTATTGGGTGTTTTTACCTCTCCTTATGTGAGAGTTTGTTTTCTTTGCAGATGGAACAAATGCTCTCTAATTGTTATGTATGCGGTGGTGGACTTGTTGCTGAATTTCTGCCTCTAATCGATAGATGTGATAAACCACATCTCCCTCAAAACTACTCAGGATTGAACGGCTTCCTCGTCAAGGCTGCATCAATCAGCAAGATCATAGAAGAGTAGAGGCCATACAAAAGAGATGTAACTGAGTTTTCATGATCTTAGCTTTCATGGGGTTGAGTTTTATTCAAGTTTGTTAATTTGTATGCTGAAAATTTCAATTTCTGGTGTACATGCCGTAAGGTTTTTATCTATGAATGAACGATGTCTTCCTTCCCAAAAAAACAAAACCGAAAAAGAAAAGAAAAACAAAGTACAGAATACAGGTAATACCTGCAATAGGCGGTTATGACATTGTGAACGGATGAACGATACAAAGAATCTCGTGCATTATCCGTTTCAAAGGAGAGTTGTACGCCAGAACTTCTACAAATCCTACGCAGCTGCTCTCCCCACCAGCAAATACACAAAAACCAAAGGATATACATTAAAATCTCAATAATATAAGGAAGAAAAAGAAAAGATCAGCTGAAGTATACTCAATACTAGATAGAAAACCACTCATTACTGGCATTCACAAGGTCTACTACAAAGGATTTTGGTTAGATACGACGACAAGTTCATCTAGATTAAATTATATAAAAGCCCATCCTGCTCTGCTAAGCTTCATCCTAGTTAAAATAATTGCGACATAATAAATCCCAGGAATCAGGCCATGCACCTGTAATTTCACTTCACAAATTACAAAAGATGAATTGGGACTCAGAAACAATGCCTGATCTTCTGCCATCACCAGATAAACTTTTCATGAAAATTCCACCTAATGGGGAAAAGTCCACTACAGAAACAGTCTTTTGATTAAAGTCCTAAACTTTGAAGCAGGAGCTATCCGTGTACACTCAGCAATCACACTAAAGTCATTTATTGAACTGAACTATCTCACTTCAGCAACTGTGTAGAAAACAACACTCCCTACATGAGACCTTTGCCAACTCATTTGCTATTCACTTTTGTTATTTCTTGAAAAAATCATTATAAAGGACAATCTGGACTAAAATCTGAGCAGATATGCTTTGAAGTGACAGCGAAGCAGCGAATGTAAGCATGTGATGTTCATTGGTATTCCCCTTTTCTAAAATGGCTTAAAGTAGAACAGTTGCATCAGCCATCAGGAGTGAGAGTGAGAGTAAGAAATACTATGAAGAAATGACATCTTGTGTCATGCAAGTTCAAGTTACCAGGAACAGGATCATAACTACACATGACTCATTGGTTGAGTTGGTTTTGGGTGAAACCCTAGAAAAATACAGCACGAACAGCCCGAAAGATATACGTCAAAATGATAACAGATGTAAATACAAGAATCTTTAAACAAAACTCTAGTAAAAGTAAAAGTGTAAAACTTTAGGTGTAGATTAAAAACATAGGAAAACCACTGACTTCAAGTATATCATCTTCAGAGACGTCCTTTCCTCTCAATTTATCATCCATGATTGCTGGAAATAGACCATTAGACATGCAGATGAACAAACGTATGATGCTAAGTTGAGAACATACAGACAAATTTGAAGGTCGAGCATTTACCTGATCCAGAAAGAAATTAACAACAATCAAATACATGGTTAGCAGGTATTAAGACCGTTTAATGACAGACAAGCGTTCATGTTACAGACATTGATATAGACATGCAGCCTGCAGTTACTAGCAGACCTTTCTTCAAAAAATGCTTAAATACACTTACGCCTTGAATTAATTTGGCAAGAATCTTATGCACAAGTACAAGCGTGTGTCTGACAAAGAGTATACCGTAACTGATGGTTACAACTATAGGTGGTTGAAATTGGTGGGAAAGCAAGCTGACATTAGTTGGTATAATTCTGTTTGAAATATTACACCAAAGCATACGTTGATAGCTTCGCTAAAGATGTTTCAGAGGCTGCAATCAGGTCTAGATTGGTTAGATTTGGTTGCTGTCTTCTGACTCTTATCCTCTTTGCATGATTCATTCTGAGACTCAGTCATCTTTTCATCTAGTCAACTGTCACGTGGCCTTCTTCCGGAGAGCTGATACAAAATTTCAGAAGTATGTGATTACTATTTACTGCTGTAGGCTGTGGGTCTATCATATCTAGTGGGCAAGGAATTGAAGGAGGTAGGAGCATTATGTGGTGCAACCTGGGAACATGATCCAATAACTGAAAGTTGACTTGATCAATAGTAAAAATGGGGATGATTGTAACAAGTTGAAGTATAAGGACCACTGGCCAAACAAAAAGGGAATAAAAGGACCAACTTTAGCTGGGTTCGCAGTACGCAGCCATACTTTCTTGATGTTGTTCTTGGCATTTCTGTTGGCATAGTGTTTGCTAAACAGGTTGGTGTTCATTTCCCAAGGCACTAATCGTTTCACCAGAAGAAAAAAAATACAAGCTTGTCTGGGCTTTTGAATTGACCGCAAGAGAAAGCAAAGTTTTTATGTGTGTGAGTTATAGTTAGGGTTTATGAGATTTTACAGAAGTTACATAGGATGTGACAAGCATGAACGGTAGAAACTATGATCCAGAAACTATGGACTGTAAAATGTAAGTTCTGGGACAACATAACATGCACACCAAGAGAAAAAAAAGCAAAAAGAATAGTAGACATGGGCTGCCTCCTAAATCCGATTTTTTTGTCAAACACTCCCTTATAAAAGGTTGGGTTTGTCAAGCACTCCCTTATATTTTTTTTTTTGTCAAACACTCCCTTATATAACCAATTTTTTGTCAAACACTCCCAAAAGAACATTCCCGGCCACAAAAGTCAACTTTCCGGCATGACCACCATCTAGCACGTGACTTTAATCGGATTTATCTACCACAAAAAGACAAATCCCATTAAACTCACGTGCTAGACGGTGGTCATGCCGAAAAGTTGGCTTTTTGTGGCCGGGAATGTTCTTTTGGAAGTGTTTGACAAAAAATTGGTTACATAAGGGAGTGTATGACAAAAAAAATTTATATAAGGGAGTGTTTGACAACCCGACCTTAAAATATCCCCTAAATCCTGATATTATTCGTACAAGAAATCCAATTTCATACACTCATGTAAGATTTCATTATGATTCCTCAATTCTCAGCAAGAGATGAAAAATTGAAAGTTGATTTCAATGCAATGTAAGATGAGCTATAGTATGATGAATTCAAATTAGTAACTTCTAATGACAGTAATATTTGGGGGGGGGGGGGGGAAATACTAATTTCGTAATGGAAAAACTGTTCCTGAAGCGTGAAACAGCCTAAAATAGGAATGCCTGACCTTTCTCCCTTACCAAAGTGATCTTATAAGTTATAATCAAGACCGTAAGTTCAGTGAATTCAGAGTAGAAGTTTAGAGACTATATTTGACCAAGAAGATAAAAAATGAAGTTGTCTTTCATAATAATTTGGTGAAGAGGTGCTCGAGAAAAGGGAAGTACAACAAAGTACTAGAACAATATAGTAATGTCAACTTAAGTACTCATAGTTGGAATCAATATTGGTACCTCGGTAAGCTTACACAGAACAAGTAAACTCTAGAGCAAGGTTTGAGTTTAAACCGTTTGGAAGTAACTGTTTATGAAATTAAATGGACGGTTTTAGTATTCTTTGTTGCAGGCTGAAGCTGAATACCAGCATCATATCTCGTACCATGCTTCTTAGTTCGATACTTTGGTTATGGTGTAAGAAAACCTAGTCTCTGCAGCCTTTGATTTGATGTCGGAGAGCTGGGCCTAACACTGGGGGTTAAATTCTTATCGTTAAAGGACTACAGCTAAACCAATTTCTGAAGGTAGAGCCTCAGAGTAAACATATGACTTTGCCACGACGGTACTGTCCCTGGAATTCATTAATAAGATGCTCCAATAAACTAATGATTGATTGCCTAACTGTACTAAATTACAAATGAGCTAGAAAGGATGACCCCCAGTTTTCAAGTACCCAGCAAGCCAGTGAAAAGGAAGAACCGAAGAAGGCTCAAGTGTTGCAATTATGTAAGATTTTGGATCCCAGTTCTAGAATGTTTCAGATTGATATAAATTGTACAATCCCAAATTTCTTATGGATTACATAGCCCTTAGCACAATATACTTCCAAGATGTCTGTATCTATTCCTACTACCTCCTGATTTATTAACATTCCTAGGAGAATATACAATGGTTTGCTACACAGAAATGGAAAGTTGATTTCTTGGATAAGAGAGAAAGAGAAGTTCACTTTTTAACCTACAATAATTTGCTTCATGGAAAGTTAACTCTCCATTAACATTGGAGGTAAACAGCTCCTTATCTAAAGTGAAGGGAAAGCTATCTACTACTCAAAGTTGTGGACCAAAACAACAAGGAAAGTTGCCTGCATGGACAGCGCAACAAATGAAAAAACCATCTCCACCTGTGCAGCATATGCGCAAAGGAGCCCCCACCCACCCAACTTATCATCCTACAGAAATTTACCACAGTAATCCCGATTTGCCACATTTAGGAATACGATGTTTGGATTGACTTTCTTTGGCCCAATTTAATGAGCAAAAGAATTCTAATTTTAACCAGTATATTTTCTTGACCATCTCCTAATTGTTCGGACCAACACAGAAGTGTTTTTTTCTTATCAATAAATCTGACCTTTTGTTATCAATAAAGTCAAAAAGTTGTTTAGCCTTCTAAAAGAGATATGTTGTGTTAGATTTGGGTTCCTTCCTCAGTTCTTGATCTCAACTTTGCTACACCTCCTCCAAATTCTCGAATGCCCCATTCCCTTTCTTGCCCTTCATCTTCTCTCTCATCCTCCACATAAACTCATGTCCAGTAATTTGTAAACTAAAATTGCTTAAACCACCAGCTTGCTGATGATACATATATTGAATTCCTCACTCCACAATGACCACCAATTTGGGGTTTACAATCATCCCATCCTGGGAGATCTCCAAAATGTTAACGCATTTCACATAAATGATGAATGTCAAATTTACACGGTGCGTGGTTTGGGAATTGACCGATTGGTTCGAGTCTTCACATTCTCTATACACATTTGGACAAGTTTTTATAAAATTTGTATTTTAGAGAAATTTTGTGTTTTCTACTGTGATTCAAACCATCTTACTAATAGAAGATATTAGGATAGAATTGTATTACTGATATTATAATGTGTGTTTAGTCTCCACTCTCCAGTTACGCTAATTCTGAATATTCTCTTGTAGAATACTTGGGATTAATAATGTATTAGGAATATTATGAGGAAATGCTACTCGAGAATATTGAAGAATTAGGGTAATTGGAGCAATCTCCAAGGCATGTGTACTATATACACATTATAACATCAAGTCAATTATTCCGCATACCCATTATCCTACACTTAAATATTGAAAAGGAACTAGTTCTTTGAAAGACCAAGATTTCAAATGAGAGAGTTGTGATATCATGACCAATATTGGTCTCTATTTACTAATAAAGAATTAAGATTTATTGTTGAAAAAAAAAAATGATGGGTTTCTTAGTTATGGATACAACACAGGCTACGTCTGCTAAATTGGGCCAAGGAACTTAAATCCTAAAAATCTAATCTTACGTTGCAAATTGTAATTGATTTTCTAGATTTGTAAAGATTATATACAGGGTGGGAGGGACTTGCTTTTATTAAATGTTGGGCATGCGGGGTTGCTTTGCTAGTTCCTTATCTGCCCCGCATCTTCTTCTTTTTTCATTATTGTCTTTGATGGTTCTTCAAGTGGTAGATAGCTTTTCTATAACCTCAAATGGCGAGCTATCAACTCTACTTTCTCAGAAGCAAAGTACCAAACTATTGTACATGCTGTCACGGCCGTTAATTTTGAATCAAGATCCACTGAGTCAATCGGTCCTATGGAGAGAGTTGTCCTTGTTGGAGTGTGAAGTGCACGATTCTCCATCCCAATGAAAGGAGCAGCTTCAGCACACAGAATGCATTGTACTCCCAATACTTGTATCTTTGGGAACCGGTACGAAGACAACAAACTTTTATGAATTACTCATAAGGTCAATGCCAAGAATGGTTGACTTCAGCTCATCTTACAGCCGAAGGGAACTACAGCTACTCTAATTGGACTGAATGATGTGAAATGTGAAATGTGAAATGAGGCAGTTGCCTTTTCCTATCAACCGATTTAGCCATTACATTCCCGCAACAGTTGGGACACATCAGGCATTCAAGATTAGTCCTTTTCAGTGTCCTCATGACATCGATGAATAATGGAGCACAATTCTTTTGGGAGAGGAAACAGTGTCATGATTATAGCCAATGACAATAACATGTAATTGAGTTTTGTTTTTTTTTTAGATAAGGAAAATTGTATTAATGATCAAAAGAAGGATACAAGAGTGGAGAAAAAGGAATTCTCCAGAAAGCTTAAGAGTATACTAGATTGCCCCAATTATGTTGCAGAGTTGTGATAGGATAGTCCTTGAAAGAGCCGGCTGATTTAGGCCATAAGGATGCAAAGTAAACTATCCGACCCCAAACATAATAAACAGGGTGAGAAACTCTTGAGAAAATGCAGGAATTCCTCTCCAGCTAAAGGCACCAAAAGATTGACCATAAAAGCACACCTCCATAGAATCTATATTCCTTTTGACTCCCCACTTCAGCATAGTGGATTTGCAAGTACTCCACAACTCCTTTAGGGGATACCCACTGCTTTTCTCTCACATCATCGAGACAGTACCACAAATGTTGAGCAAACTCACAATGTAGAAGTACATGACCGTCTCACTGTACTGCCGACATAAAAGCACATTTCTGAAGAGAGATACATAGTAGGGCGTCTCCATTGAATCATGTCATTAGTAGTTATCAGTTACAATGACATGTAACTGAGTTGTAAATAACAGAGTCATTAGGCTATCACAAGTGACCCTATTCTACTACCTTATCGTCTACTAGTATAAACAAACCCATCATAACATAATCACAAAAAGCTACCCCAAGTCCCAGTCTCCTCCCCATCTAAAGCAACCACCTTCAATAGTTCGATTACAGGTAATTGTAAAACCGTCCGATTCTATTTGCAATGCAAATAAACTCATATATCGGGTCCAAACACAAGCACTAATAAGCACATAATATAAGTCACATGACAACAAAACCACATTGAACCAAGTTGTATACACTCAAGTTAAAGCTATAGAAACATAAGGTAAACATGAATACAATACAAAACATTATCAAGATCAGAAAAGACTGACCTCGAATACGCATCTTGGCCTCCCTCTGATACTCCTCCCTATTAACCCCCACAAACGGCCTCGGCACAAGAACAGGCCACCAACTCGGCAATTTCCTCCTCCGTTCCCCTCGTACCCCGCTCCGTGCCACGGCCGCTTCCCAATCCCGCTCCACATTCCTCCCAACATCACCCCTTTTCTGCCCTCCTACTTCCTCAACTCTCCTAGCAACCACCACTTCTTTCCCCCCTAAACTCCTATCCATCCTCGTAACCAACTCCTCCCTACCAATTCCGCCACTCAAACGACGCGTAAACCCTAGCCCTAACCACACTAAAACCCTAACCGCCACAACCCCGACAAAACTCCATACCAATGCCCCTCCCACAAACCGCACAGTCTTCGGCGAACACGACACGATAACACGATTACTCCCAGGTTCAACCCTAACTAGAGTCCGGAGATCATCGTACGCTTCGATTCCGTGTTCGAGAAGCTCCTGAACTTTGGTTTCTACGACAGAAATTGGAGTGCTGGACTTGAATTGATCGACGTCGAGGATGAATTGAAGCTTGTTGGAGTGATCGGAAGAGGAAGTTTGGGGATAAGAGGAGGAGTTGCCGTTTCTTTTGTTAGGGTTGCGGAGAGTATTGCGGCGGCGCCGGCGGCGGTGGGGGGAGAAGGAGAGAGAGATAATCGAGGGGATTCTGCGGTGGAAATGGCGCGGTTTGGGGTGGAAATGAGGGACAGGGAGTGTGTAGTAATGGTGGTGGTATAAAGGTGTCATGGCGTTCGCCGCCATGGGTGAGGCTGCAGGTGCGCGGCGGAGTAGGTGGAGGAGAGAGACTAGGGAGGTAGAGTGATGAGTGAAGTGATAATGATATTTTGGTTTCGGAAGTTGGAAATGGTGGTTAATCGTTAGCCGCCCTGGCCCGCCAATCGTTGAGACTTAGAGAGGTGAGAGGAGTGGTTCACTTAGAATTTTTTTTTTTGTTTTTTTTTTTTTTACAAAGGAGCACTTAATAGTTAATACTCACTCCATTTTATTTTGTTCGTTACATTTGGTTTGAATCTGTGAGATGATTTTAAACCAAATATAAAGAACAAAAAAAAAGGGAAATTTTTCAATATACTCCTAAGCTTCCCGAATTTTTCTGGTATAACCCTCTGGTTTCCGAGCAGTCCAGCATGCCCATGAGGTTTGCAAAATGGTGTTTTTTGGTGGTTTTCACTGACGGACTCTAACACCGTTAGTCAATTAGTTCATTTGACTCATTAAAAAAAAAAACATAATTAAAAAAAACAAACAAAAACAAAAACCAACCCAAATTTCCTTTCATGTTCTCTCTCCCCTCCCCTCCCCTTCCAACACCACCGCAGCCACCACATCAACGACAACCATTCGGGTCACCTCCACCACCATCTGGGCGCACTTCTCCGGCGACTCCAAGGGCAGGGCTGCCGTCACCCACGCCCGACACCCCTGTCCTCTCCACCTCTATTCACCCCCGCAAGCACCACAAAAAACCCCTTTGTAAAGTCGCCGGAAATCGTACCACTAGCTGTCGACCCAACCAGCCCCGACAAAACCCCTATCACCACAAAACCAACCTGGGATAGACCCTCCAAACCGCCGAAATCGTCACCCCGTGTAAGGAAAAGCTTGCCGACCCAGAATCCGGCGACCCAGACCGTGGTAGGTGATCGCTCAATTAGGCTCGCGGCAAGATGGCCGGCCGGACTAAGGGGTCGGTGACCTTTTCCATGGTGTGGCGAGTGAGCGACGCCGGGGAAGAGGGCTGGGTAAGGGTGGCCCGTGGGTGGGGAAAGGTTAGGAGAGAGAAAATGGGTTGGGGGTATTTTTGTTTTGAATAATATTGAGTAATTATTGTTATTAAAGATTAATTATACTAAATAATATCAACTATACTTAAGACTTTAACGGTGTTACAAGCCGTTTGTGAAAAACACAAAAAAACGTCATTTTGCAAACCTCGGGGGCACGCTGGACAACTCGGAAAGTACAGGGGTATACCAGAAAAATTCGGGAACCTCAGAAGTATATTGGAAAATTTCCCAAAAAAAAAATGGAGGGAGTACATAATACTGTGTAAGGGTGGGGGAGTGAAGATTTGAATCTAGGCTAACTCTCGCCTTTGGTGGGTTATGTTTCTAAACACTAGGGCCTAGGCGAACATTGATCTTCATTGTTCGCGTAGAATTTTACTCGGTGCAAACATAACTTACTATATTCTAATGGAAATTTTGTTAGCTATCACCTATTATATTTATGATTTTAACAACTAGCACTTTTATAACACCCCACATTTTTGAGAAATCTGATTGTTGATCGAGGATTGTCGAGAAATATCCATTATGAGATTTCTAAATTCTATTTTGGGAAGTTTTAAGTTACCTTCCTTTTTGGGTCGATTTCCTAATCGGGTAGTCTTTTTGGCAAATTTACCAAAACAGCCTTAATGATTTCCCGCATCCTATACTATAAATAAAAAGAACCCCGACCCTTCCCTCACTTCTTCACGCCGCCCGAGAAAGAGAGAAGCAGGAGAAAGAGAGAAAGAGCACGAGAAAGAGAAGAGAGAAGAGAAGAGGAGAACGAGCGGACGCGCGCTTCCCGAGGCCGCCGCACACCACAGCCGATCGACCAGCCACCACCACCGCACCTCTTTTCCTTCCCTCTTGGTTTTCACACCAAGAGTTGTAAGTTTAAACCCTTTTTCTCATAATTTTCAGATTAGGGCTTTCTAATTATCATGTTGTTTGAAGTGAAAACATGATTGTAGTATTGGGTGTTGTTTGTTTAGATTATGATCATGCTTAATATTGGTTTTGATGCATGAATTATTGGATTTAGAATTAGGG
>JBBYHQ010348484.1:0-12141 GCA_038382645.1 Spergularia azorica
AGATGTGGACTGAAAATTTGAGTCTGATTATTATACTCATGGTAACCTTTGAGAATGTGTTGCCAACGATTTTTGTTGCCTAAACGAATGCTCTAATTACGGAATTTTATTTCCTAAGTTTTTTTTTATTTTATTTTATTACAATCAAGTATTTTGTAAGATTTCGGAAAATGAGTATCTTTTAAATTTCTTGTTTTGATTTATTTGGACTATTTCCATTCGTTTGGACTATTTCCAACGTTTTTATAGTATCAGCATATAAAAATATGCATGAAGTAACAGTTAGCACATTGGTAATGTGATGAATAAGTAAGTGAGAAGTCAGAGGTTCAAATCCTGATAGACACATTTTTGGTTGATCTACCGATGAGCATACTGAAGTGTTAAATGATTGCTGACATGTCAATCGTTTAACAAAGTCTTGCCACATCAGCTTATTGGCACAACTTTATTAAAAGATATATAATATAGATAGATGGGGTGTACGTAGGCTCGATTTTTGGTTCGTAAAAGAGCTGTCAGTTTGCGTGACGGCTTAATCAGGGCAAAGAAAAGAAAAAAGGATTGAAGTCTAAAGCCACTAGTGTTGTTGGGGATTTCTTTAACTATGGAGCCGCCAACCTGGCTGTCGAGTTTTGGAACAGTATTACGAACTCTTTAGTTAAAGAGTCATTTGTCAAGCCAATGGCCAAATGGAATACACATGGCATGACACCTGATAGGTATATCATCCGTCAATGAGATTGTGGCTTGCAAAGTCCAATCTAGAAGTGAACCTTGGTGGACGTCGAGCACCAACCCACCTAGGATTTTTGAATGTATCAATCCGCAATCACAACTTATAAATACTGCAAAAAAAACATTTTAATGAGACTTAATTGATTTTTCACAAACACACCCACACAAAATTTGATACTTACACCAAAAGACAATACCTATAAGAGGCTCCCACTGTCTCTAGCTCAGCATTGAGGATTGATCGAGCATTTGAGCACTTACCTTAGCACTCTCCAAATGATGGGATTTGGAATCCGTGTATTTTTCTATGGGCAACCAAACGATCACTTAACCCTATTCGATACGACTGTAATTTGGGTAAGATCCAATACATTTAAATCAGATCAATTCAATTTTTTTTTTAATAACACCAATAAATGAATCTAATCTACTTTCTAATATTAATTTGTCAAAATTCAACTAATTTTCCTACACATTCAGATGAGATTAAGCAATATCAAATTATTGAGATACGTTCAAATCACATCTGGTTGAATCAACTTCAAAAACAGTGAATTCAAATCAAATTAGATATATTCAAATCAGATCATCTCATTCAAATCAAATCAAATATAATCAGAATTATTCAAATAAACAATCAATGAATCTAGTATAATTATATTTATTAATTTGTCTAAATTCAGTTAATTATTCAATAAATCCAGATTAAATTAAATCAAATCAAATTTATTGAAATCAAATCAAATCAAATCAGTTCAAATCAATTCAGAAGATTACAATTGAGGGTATATATAGATGTCTCCAAAACCCTTTCATTATCCAAAACCCTTGGACTTGATGAAGCCTTCTCAAATGCATCACCACTGAAACCCTACAAACAATCGTAGATTCATCCAAAACTCACAACGAGTAACAAGATAAATTGAGGCTTTGACACGCCGCCTGCACCGGCAAGAAGGATGAGGCCGAGGAGGAGAAACTTGGTGAAAAATTGCGAAAATCTGATGCTCGACATTTGGACGGAAATACTAGCAAGAATTCCAGTGAGAAAGCTTCTAACTTACAGGTGCGTTTGCAAAGATTGGAACTCTCTTATTATGAATCGCAAATTCCAAAATTTACATCTCCAATCTTTGAACAACAATAGCGACAGTAAGTTCCTGTTATCCTTGGAGATAAAATTCGATCACAATCGTTGGGTCATGAATCACGTCGTCGTTGTTCGTCACAGCAACACGTTTCGAAAAGTCGAGGAATTTAGATTAAGTGGTCAGGACTCTCGTAATTGTGATTATCTCGGGTACGTTGATGGGGTAATGGTTTTGCATAGAGTCATTGACACGACTCAAATAATTAGTGAAATTTCATTGTGGAATCCCTCGTTACAGAGAACAATACGAATCCCGCTACCTTTCGAAACTAAGAATCTCGAAACTAAGAAACAATTAAATGTAGGGTTTGGTTTCGACACTGTGAGTAATGTTTATAAGGTGGTCGTCGTGCGTATGGAATGTGCGTACTACATAAGATACATGGTTTATCATTTATGTGTTGAAAGTTCGTGGTCGTTGGAGAGTCAGAGCAAGTGCCCTAACCCAACAAGTGAATTGTACATGAAGCCATTGTCGTGGATGACGAATTTTGAAGGTGGAATATATTGGATGTGTTACGACAATGTGGATAGAAATTGTGCTCTGGCACTTCTTCGATTTGATCTGTCGAGTGAACAATTTAGCTGCGTAAGTTTGCCAGAAGACGAGTATAAAATGAGGGACAAACGAGGGAAATTTATACGATTGTCCGTGATGAATAAGTCCCTTGTTGTTCTAGATTGCTATTACGCGGAACATATTAACGTATGGGCGATGAGTAAGGGAGATCGACTCGAAGCTGGTACAAATGTCGACCTTTGGACGAAGATATATAGCGTGGATCTATGCATTCGGGAATACGTTCATTTGAAGAACAATGGTGGACTATTGTTTCGGGAGTTTACAAAAGGGGTGATGTCGTATGACCTCGAGAAATCGAAGCTGAATTGCCTCGCAAAGAGCCATCGACCGTCCATTTTGTTTACGCGTACTTATGAAGAAAGCTTGGTGTTGCTCGAAATGTTTATTAAGAAAGGAAGGTTGGTTTATGACTGCGACGGTAATAAGGCTTCTTTTGGACAGCATGTCAATGGCTTTAGTACGAGGAAAAGAAAATGCGGATAAGTGATTTCCGCCTTTCTTGTATACAAACAAATTCTCATGTAAGACCGTTTTTACCTAAACATATTGTAGACTATTTACAATAGACAGTAATAAAAAGTTCTAAAGCTAAAACCATGGAGTTTTCATTATCTTATTGTGTGATTGTAAAGCTAAAGTCGTGTGTTTTGGAATTCAGTGTTGATACTTGATTCTTCGTTGGGCCTACTATTTCCCCACTTTTTCACCCCTAATGTTATGCCCCAACACAGTGCTAGACTAGCAAAACTGTTGAAGAACACAACATGTTGTTGTGCGGGCTAGGATGGACCACTTTTGCAGTGCGGATCATGCACCTGTCCTATTTTCCTACTCCACTCCTTATATCCTACCAATCACATGCTAACATTCGATTGTTTTATATTTTAATGATAATATTTATATATGATTGGTGAGGGTACATGAAGTGAGACGGGAAAATCTCTCCGTTCCTTTTGATAGTTGTTTATTTTCATCTTGAATTTTTTATTTTCAAGATTTTACTAGGATGAAGGCCCGTGCATTACACGGGACAAATGATAATGTTTTCTATTAAAAATAATATATTAAATGAAAACTAATTTTCACCGGGGGTATAATGTACGGTTAAACACTTAAACATCCAAAAGATAATATATGTTTTATGTATAATCTCATTATTTATGATAAAATTTAAAAAGTTTATATTTAAGTGGAATCATAAGTGATGTTTAAGTAAGTTAACTTATTGTACAAAAAATCATTTAAAGGGGTCTTTTGTGCTTAATTTATGCGCTGGTTAATTTTTAGTTATATAAATGTTTAAAGTAATAGTACCACAACTTATCGTATAGTACTATATATATTGACCTTCATGCAAATATATATTACAATCAACATTATAAACTCACTTACTCACCCTTATTACATGCATAAATGTGACCACCTCTCCCTAGCTAGTTCAAATCTATTAACCATGTTGCTGCAAATATAGACATAGTAATCGACATAAGATTACAAATGGAGATATCATGAAATCAATAATCAGGGATTAGTGTCCAATCAAATAGGACATGAGAATTATACAACTTAAAAAATATGGAGTAGTTAATTTAGTTTAGAAGTAATGAATCTGGTTTCTATGTCAGCATATATACAACTCCAATTCAGATCAGTTTACATATTGTCAATATTATAAAATTCTCAAAACTCTTTAAAAACCTCCGGTCAACGTGAGAGCTACAAAACATGTGGCGCCGTAGTATCCTTTTCCTAACACGAACCATGTACTGTGCACGGATTTGTAGCTAGTTAGAAGTATTGGAAAAAGACAGACTATAGAAAGTATGTTTCCTAAATTCTAGAGAATTGAGATTTTCTATTTATTTTTGGCTCGGATGAGTTTTTGTTATACCTTATAAAAGAGAGGAGAGATTCAGATGAGTTTCCAAACTTTGTCTTTAAGTTATATAGTGATCGTTTTCCGGACCAACAAACATGATACTAGGGTGGCCGCCATCGTGCCGACGAGCCGCGACAAGAAACACAAGGAAGCGTGTGATGATCACGATTATTAATGATATTCCCGACGAGTTATGGATTGAGATACTCCCACGTCTCCCTGCAAAAACTCTGTTAAGATTCAAGTCCGTTTGCAAATCCTGGTACACTTTGATTAATACTCATGATTTCCAACAGTTGCATCTCCGTATCTTCAAGAACAACAGGGACCGCAAATACCTTCTGTCTTACGAAACCAATAGACAAATAGTTAACCTACGACATTCTAGTACATTCAAGTTAATTAAGGAAATCAGGTCGGAAGACTACGTAACAAATTCTGTCCCGATGTTGCTCGGGTATGTCGACGGGATTTTTCTGATAAGTCCAGAAAAAATTCCAAGTTTGATTTTATTATGGAATCCTTCGATCAAATTTTATTTGGAAATTGTGGTCTATAAATTGATCGTCGGAATCAGTGATAGAAGAAGATTATATTTTGGGTTTGGTTTGGACACGGTCTCTAGGAATTATAAGGTCGTAGCTCTTTACAAGAAATCTCGTTCGAGTGATCGCTTGTATTACAAGTTTTGTGATCTAGGGAATGGTACGTGGTCTTCGGAAAAGCAAAGCGTATGCGCAATTACTGATCTTTACATAGATTCATGGTCGCCGTGGATGACATACTTTGAAGGTAGAGTGTACTGGCTTTGTTATGATGAATCTGCGAGCGAAAGGGATACACATTACTCCCATCTTCTAGGCTTTAATCTAACAGATGAGCAGTTTACAAGATTAATGTTGCCCAAGGACAAGGAATACGAATTAATGTTAAGTGAAAAATGGTTGCCGCGGCTATCAGTATCGAACGAGAAACTCATGGTATTGAGTTTGTGTAATGCGGAACATGTTTGCGTGTGGAAGAAGGAAGATGATTCGTGGGTGAAGCTGTATGATGTGGATCTCTCATACCTAGAGTATTTGGTTTTGAAGAGCTATGGCGGACTAGTATTTCGAAACAGCAAGGCGTCAAGAATTGTGAATTTGGAGGCATGTGGCCTTCCAGGGTCTGAATTGTGGAGAAATGTGTGTGTATATGAAGAAAGTTTGGTGTTGCTTGAACAATTCATTCGGTATGGAAAGTATGGAAGGTGGTGGACCTACAATTATAATGATTTAATGGCTCTTCTGGGACCTTAATTTTCCATTTTTTTTTGTTTTTTTAAGACCTCCAATTCTGAAGAGTAAGACTATTTGTATATCCCATATATGGGGAGATAGTTTGGGTATATTTTTAGCTTTATTTGGTGAGAATGAGGAGAGAAAAATGTGATGTGGTGGGACATATGAATAAAAAATTAGTCATGTACATTTGGAGATGTATATGGATATACATTAAGACTTTCTCAACTTTGAACAAGTGAAATGAGGACCTCATGATATAATTTTCCTAAATTTCCATCCAAATTCTGTTAGTGTGATTGTTGCAGTTTTATTATCAAAACTTGCACATATATGATATATCTTGAAAGCTAATGGTCTAATGGAGTAATTTGTATTGTCATAATCTTGTCTGTGACAAATCTCACAATCAATCTTGTAAAAATAAAATGTGTTCGAAAGTTTATTGCTGATATTATATCTTGTACATTTCTTATTTTCTTATTTTTCTTCGGCATTCAAGTGTTGATTCTTGATTCGGGGTTTGTTAAATATGGGCCTTAGCCCATTCTCAAATATACGTACTGGTCCTTTGATATGAGGACAAATGGTATAATCAACAAAACGTTAGCCAAATAATTCTACCATGATTTTTTTTTTTTTTTTGGTGAA
The DNA here is from genome assembly GCA_038382645.1 of Spergularia azorica. Classification (NCBI taxonomy): domain Eukaryota; kingdom Viridiplantae; phylum Streptophyta; class Magnoliopsida; order Caryophyllales; family Caryophyllaceae; genus Spergularia; species Spergularia azorica. Next base: position 6,282 of record JBBYHQ010348484.1, read on the forward strand.
AATGTAAATATATTAATGTAAGCAAATTTCTAATTGTGAATCAGTCAGATCTGGGAGCCTTACATTAGCTTTCTGGTTTTAAGGAGACCTCGATCCTTCAAGCTACAATTGTTTAATTCTACCATGATATCAGAGTGAAAATGTAGAATGTGTTGTAGTCTCACTTCGCAAACAACTTTTTGCCCTCCAGGTATTGTGTTGGTGGAACTATCGGCCATAAACTACTGATGACTGGTAAGCCAGCAAAAACTGACTTGGACAAGGGACTCGGATTGATGTGCGCTGCGAGGTTATTGCTTATCCTACAATTTTCCATATTTTAGCTTCCTTTTCTTTTGTTTCCTGATTTAAAAAAGAGATGTCATTTTGGCATGGTGTCATTTATATGTACATTTTGCACGTTCCAAAGATTCACTTAAGGCTATCTTGGTCATTGTGTCTTAACTCTTTGTTTTGATTTGGTTCTATGAATGACGAGGTTTACGTATACGTATGTATAAAAGGCTACTTAATTTTTATACACACTCTTGTATAAAAGGCTAGTAGTTTAAAGGTAGACCATTGTGCAATGTTGCACAAAAGCGTGGGTTCGATCCCACCTAGCCTAATGAAATTTATATATACTAGTTTTTTTTTTTTGGGTTCTAATCTGTGAGAAACGTTGTTATAGGTCATAACTGTATTGCCTTCTTTCCTGGCGTTGTAATATATCAAATGCAACAGCTATTAAGACCTAATGCAACGCGTGCTATTCTTTTCCCTCTGCCGTTGCATTAGATCCAAAAAGGCGTTGCAATAGGTCTAATGCCATGTGAGCAAATGCAACGGTGCAAAAGTGTTGCATTAGACCTAATGCAACGAGATAAGGCCTTAATGTAACAGTTTTTGGGGTGTTGCATTACGTCATTTATGCAGTAGTATTGCTCTTATATACTCCCTCCGTTTTGGTTTCACGCCTTCATGCCCAAGGAACTGTGCCAACTGGACCGAACCAAATGAATTTGGAGTTTCGGTCCGGTCCTCAGTTCGCAATTTTTTTGTTTGAATAATTGCGCGAAGTTGATTAGTTTGGAAATATCATTAAGAACTACTCCCTCGATCTATTCTAGTCATTTCCTGGACTATTCCACTTTAGGCCGTTGCATTCATTTTTTGGCCTTTCCGTATATGGGCTGTTTTTGTCTAATTAATGTTGTGTTATGGGTCAATATTAATACTAATCTAATGTAATACCCCAGATTTCAAAATAAGTTTATAAGAGATTAAGGGCTCATATGAAGTGCTTAAAAGGATCGACAGTGCTATTCATACCAACAAAGTCGCCTTTCCTTTTAGGAAGCCCATGTGATAAGAACTTCAAAGTTAAGCGTGTTTGACTGAGAGTAATTTCAAGATGGGTGACCTCCTGGGAAGTTTTCCAGGGTACTCACGAGTGAGGTCAAAGTGCGCCGAAAGGACCCGTGTTGGTCTGTGAGGTCAGCCCACAGCCTGGCAAGCTGCCATAGGTGACTACTCTCGGCTCAGGCGATGAGTCGGGGTGTTACAACTAAACTTAATACTAACCCAAAATCCATTATGCATTGATTAAAATTTAAACCCCACCCTCAATATTCTCTCTCCTCCAACCCCCCCGACCACCTCAGATTTGCCCCTTCACCGCCTCACTCCTCCCCCACCACCACTCACACTGCTACAGCCCCATCCTCCTTGAACTCCGATCACGACCCTCCCCCCACGGTTCACCCTCGACGCCCCCTTCCTGATTCCCCCCCTCTATTTCCTTTCACTCGTCGGTGTCAGAGGGGACTAAGAAGTCGGGTATTAGGGTCGGAGTAGGGGAGAAGGAAAGAGGGTTGACTGAGGCGGGGTAAGAGAGGGGTCGCCGCTTGTGGTGGGGTGTGGGAGAGAAGAGAGAAAAAAAAAAACCAAATTATGGATCTAAAAGGAGGGAGAGAAGGCAGAGGGGAGGGGTGCGAAGGTCGTGGGGTCAGCCAGAGTGATCGCTGGAGCAGGTCACTCTAGCGGTGGTAGATGGTGTCGTTTGGACGGTTGAGGTGGGGGTAGGGCGGCGACCGGAAGTGGTTGTGGGTTGGGAGGGGAGATGAGAGAATATTAGAGTGGGCGTTTATATATTGAATTAATAAGATTACAAAAATAGTAGAAGTCTATATGTAACAAATATAAAAATGTGTATGGTTAGTTTGTAGTAAAATTAATCAAAGGTGCAGTAAATTTTGTTACATAATTTTGTAAATGTTGGATTAATAAAGAAACAGAGACAATCAAGGGTCCTTGATTTGAAAATTATATCAATTTGAATTTGTTCCCATGATAGATTCGTAACGATGTTGATTTTACTGTCGCAAGCATGTTAAATTTACTACACAAACATATTATTTATTACTTGCAATTTTTAATTTACCATGCTTGATTATGTTATAGACAATTTTTCTATTGTCTACATATAGACTCCTATGATCATCCGCAAGATTAATATTTAACACCCCACTTGCTTCTCTAATTGCTTCATTTCTTGGTTTTTGGTCCAAAACCAAAGTCAAAGATCCCACTGGAACAGAGGGAGTAGTCTTTTTGGTAAATAGTTTAACCAAAATTGTCGTTTAAGCAACCAATTCTATTCTCCAACCCTACCTATAAATAATTGGGCCAATTAGGTCAATTATAATCATCTAATGCAGAAATTTAATTACAACGGGGGAGGAAGGAGGCCGAGGAGTTCATCAGTTCATCCATTATTGTAAAAACATGGGTGGGCGGCAGCGGCAACCAGCGAGCCAACCAGCATGCAGCATCAACAAAGAATACGAGGAAGACGAAATCGAAATCGCCACCGGTGAAGATCATGAATAAGTATATTCCTGACGATTTACAGAAAATGATATTAGTACGTCTCCCTGCAAAAAGTCTGATGAGATTCAATTGCGTTTGCAAATCCTGGTACAATCTGATTAAAAGTCATGATTTCCAACAATTGCATCTCCGTCTCTTCAAGAACAATTCAGACCGTAATTTTCTCTTGTCTTCCACAAGTACTAATAATCGTCAATTACGCATACGACATTCGGATACATTCGACCTAGTTAAGCACAAGCCAGAGTATTACATCTCTGGTTATTGGTTATTTTTCGGGTATGTCGACGGGATTTTATTGATCGATCGTGGGATACGAGACGAAAAAATTTCGTTATGGAATTTCTCGATCCATAAAGTCATTGATATTGAGCTCCCTGTCGAAATCGCTAGGGCAGAAAATAAATATTTTGGATTTGGGTTGGACACCCTAACTAGTACTTATAAGGTCGTAGCTATTTGCAAGATAATAAATAACTTATCATCGAGTTATCTAAGTTATCTGGTTTATGATGTAAGGAGCGGTACGTGGTCGTCGGAGATGATCGAAGATCGTGAGCACAATTCCGGATCTTGACAAAGATAAATGGTCGGAATAGATGACATATTTCGAAGGTGTAGTGTACTGGCTTTGTTTGGATGGACGCAAAAGCGATACACAATTGCACACCCATCTTCTCGGCTTTAATCTAACAGATGAGCAACTTTCAAAGATAAAATTGCCCGAGGAGAAGGACTACCAATTAAAATCAAGTGATGAAAAATGGGGGTCTCGGCTGTCTGTTTCGAACAAGAAACTGATGGTTTCGAGATTTTGTAATGGGAAACATGTTTGCGTATGGGCGAAGGAAAAGGATTCGTGGGTGAAGATGTATGATGTGGATCTTCCGATTGAAGAGTTCATGCTTTTGAAGACTTATGGCGGACTAATGTTTCGGAGCAGTAGTGCATCAAGAAGGGCTAACTTGCAAACACACATTCCTGAAGATCGAGGGAGTAATTATTGGAGAAGATTTGTGTGTGTTTATGAAGAAAGTTTGGTGTTGCTCGAACAATTCATTCGGCATGGAAAACAGGTAATTTATCGGAGGAACTCGATTTGTTTTCTTTAGCTTCTATGTTAATTAGGATTTGCTCGCAAATTTACAGCGAAATCATGGCCAACAATAATATACCAAAATCGATTAAGAAGCATGTAATAGCCATACAATTTATTAGCATCATGACGTAATAGCAACATGATCATAGAACCGAAACTAGCCGAGTGTTTAGCTATACACAATCAACCTGTTTTTCTATTGCTGTGTAACTATTGTATAATCATAGGACCAAACCACTAGCGAGCATTGAGTTTACGCAAATTTCGCAAAGACATGAAATGAGTAAGTAATAATTATTATTTTCTTGGTAATTTCGACGGTTTCTTGGATAGATAAGATAATAACATCGTTTACACGAACACACTAAGTTCAAAGAAAAACAAAGTATCGGTACAAAGAAGTCCCTACTTATAGGGCATGGAAGTAAAAATTTCATCAAAGAAATGTCGAAATTTTTTGTCGGGAGCTGGGTGGAATTGACTTTGATTTAGGGACAACATACACCTTGCTTTCTTTTCAAGAGAATCTGTCAAGTGACTTTATTCCCGAGAAATGTAATCAATAGAAATATCGGTACGACTGGACAACATATCCTTGAAAAGTGCATAAACATTGGTTTAATTTGTCCCTTGGTTGAGAGAGATTAGAGACGCCCTCCACCGCAAGCTGACAATCCGATAGTAAACTGATATTATGCAAAACTAGACCCATACTACATGATTAACCGATTAGTAAGTAATAATTGGCATTGCAAGAATTAAGTTTCTAATTTTCATTAACATCAAGTACAATAAAAAATAGGGTGACGATTTTCATTGAACCCGATCCATATAATGGACATATTTGCCTTGGAAGATACTAATTTGACTTGGCAAAATCATCACCCAAAAAATATAACACGAAAATAGAATTAATCATATATGATGCTCCAACCTCACAATGTCCCGAGTAATTTTATTAGTTGTTATAATTCCGCTTCTCGATCTCTATATATAGAACCACCTTTCTCCGGGAAGATATTGTTTCCGTCTCCATTACCCTTTCACCGATCAAGCAAGTCGTGACCAAGAAAATTAAACCTTTGCAGTGATCTTAAATCGACTCCAAGAGAGATCACACTGCACATTCCAAGCTCCGCCATTAGGACAGTGAGATGAGTTAAGCATGCAAGTTTAATTTTCTAATAACCTGCGATTTTTTTGTTTGCACTCGTAAGCATAGTAGGCATACGAATTAAATGGCAGGTTATTATTTCGTTTCCTGGCTTATATCTTGCTCTCCCTGCAACACCAAACTTTCTTTGTAAACATCAATGAAATCGAATTGAAGTGTCCTTTACAAGCGTTTCTAAGACGCTTTTGGCCGCCTTGTGTTGTTTTTGAGTTTACGACGAAAATCTTTGAACGACGGCGGAAGTAGATTTCTCCGTTTCTCTTCAAACACAAGAAACCACCCGATGGCATACACTCCAAATTTTCATTATACCAAATGTCGAGAGTAAAGAACTTTATCCAAGAATTTTCTATACTTCCGTACTTCCATACGCAAACATAATTTCCTATCAAACCATAATTATTGATGACCGCAAGCGATTTATCTAAGATCGATACGCTTCTCCGAGGTAGGTTAAATCCTCCTCCTTTTTCATAGTTGAATTCAGGCAGCGCTGCGCAAGTGAAGACCTCGCTCGACAAATCGAAACGAAGTAAATGAGACGACTTTTTCCCCTTCTTCTTAACATCCGCAACCCAGTAAATCCCACCTTCAAAATTAACTGATGGTGAAAATTGCTCCAAATATAACGAAGTGTTGGGGAAAAAGAGGTCAAAAGCGGAAGCTACAAACAAACTAGCCTTTTCCCCCGTTTGTGTCGTTAGATGAAACTAACC